>LIEC01011220.1:137090-166043 GCA_001925005.1 Drosera capensis
GGGGGGGGGGGGGGTGAATTGAGTATTTAATTTTTTATTAAAAGTTGTAAAGTGATGTACCAAAAACTGATATTTTACTTAGAACCAGTTCTTATGTGAGAGTCGGGGGTGAATTGAGTATTTAAATTTTTTTCAAATGTTTATAAAGTAATGTATCAAAAACTGATATTATACTTAGAACTAGTTCTTATGTGAGAGTCGATTCTTACGAACAGTCGGTTCTTTGACTTCCAATTTTAGTATTCCTACAAGTTTCTAAGTGTTCAAAAAACAAAGCAATGCAGAAAATATAAATAACATCATATTTAGGGCTCGTTTGGTAAAGTTGAAAGAATGTGACTTTCAATGCTTATGACTTAAAGTAAAATGATATAGCTTATTGTGATTTTATGATACGGAGGTTGTGTTGGTAAAACTTATATGAATTTCAAAATGAGTCAAACAAACTTGGTGTTGAAAGAAATAAGTTAAAACTTCTACCCAAAAAGACAAAACTGCAATCATTAAATACTACCGCTAAATTGTGTTTAGAATTTCAAAAAGTAAAATTTATTGTTAGTGCTGGGATAGGAATGACAATGTTCTTAAAATGTGGAAAGAAAAACCCTGTGCAGCCAAAAAGCATCTATTTTTTGCTTTTCACTTTTTGTCACTTTCAGGCTTGAAAAATATGCTTTGTTCAACAGAAAAAAAAGCTTAGCCTTTTGGAGGAATATTGATATGCTTAACTCGTTCCCAAACGAGGTCTTATAGTGGTTCGTCCCCAGTTTGGATAGGGATTTACATCCACTCTTCACGCATAATAATAGCACTATATAAGTCACTTTACAAGTACACTCTTTGCTCTCTTTGCTCACAACTCACCAAACCATAAGACTTTTATTCTAGTTCCTTTACCTTAGGACACAACACACGATTATCTACGTCTAACCCAAAACTAGACATTGTAGACAATCCCCTTGTAAACTACACCCTTGTAGCTTGACTCAATGACATGTACTGACCCTTGGTCATCGTCAACAATCAATCATAGCTCCCCAAGTGTGATTAGTACGTACAACTCTATTATACAACTATGGACATGAAAAATTTATCATACTGTGAAAAATATTGAGCATATCTAAGGTTAGAATTCACCTCGAAGTCTTCATTGTAAAATTAGAATTCAAACCTTCTTCGAATCACCAGAATTAAAGTTGAAAAAATTTCTTTCGAAAACCCTCAACTTCTTAATCTTATTTGGTTCTATGTGATTTGATGAGTTTCAAAATAACTCTGGTGTGTGTTAAATATTTTTTTCGATGCTACAAATCAGGAACATAGTAGACAAGACAAAAGGAAATTAGTCAAAACAGATTGTATTGAGTCTCCTATGTTTTAGGAACATTTTCTACAATTTTTATCAAAACAAATTTACCTAAAACCGTCCATTAATCACATACTGAAAAAGATATTTTTCATCACAAAAAATGTTTCAAAAACAGCAAATATCTTTCAGAGATTTTGGGTTTGAAATATCAGGATCAATTAAGACGGAAGTATGATATATGTTGTATTTTTTTATGGGATAGGGTGCACTGATTGTCAAGGGAAGATTGAGGACCTCAGTGAACCATCACGACGAAGGTAAACATCGATATGCTCTTTAACAATTATATTAATAGTTTTAAAACAGAAATGGTTACAGCCTAAGAAACGACTCCTCCAAGACACAAGAACGACCCTTCAAAAATTATTTTTCAATTTGACACTAAGTGCTCAATAATTCAAATTGTAGGATAAGATGGTATATCTCACTGTCCTTATACAAGTATCTAGATTGTATTTCTCCATATTGCATCCAGTAGATCTTGTTTCCTTCATGAGTTGCTATTTCTTGATTCTCGAGACTTTTCACTTGAATTTAGCACTTCATCTTTAAACCAAACTTCAATCCATGATCTTCAGATTGATTGTCTGCAGTACAATAATCTTCAGATCCATCCATGCTTGATCCAAAAACTCCATGTTCTTCAAAAATCATTTTTCAATTTGACCCTAAATGCTCAATAATTGAAATTATAGGATAAGATGGTGTATCTCACTGTCTTTATATAAGTATCTAGATTGTATTCCTTCATATTGCATCAAGTAGATATTTTTTCCTTTATGAGTTGCTATTTCTTGATCCTCAAGACTTTTCACTTGAATTTAGCACTTCATCTTTGAACCAAACTTTAATCCATGATCTTTAGATTGATTGTATGCAGTACAATAATCTTCATATCCATCCATGCTTGATCCAAAAACTCCATGTGTTTTTAGTCGAATTGTGCACTTGCACACATATAAACTCAAACCGATATTAATGTATACCTGTTTATTATTATCAAAACACATGAAGTTCAACAAACTTATTAACTGTGAATAATTTAAACAACCAAGTTTATGCATTCCATGGAATGCCATAAATGACATTTTGAGAATTATCAATAATTAATATTAGAGAAATTTACCCAAAATACAAAGACTTGAAAAAATTCTTCCAGTTCTGTTTAAGAAAAGAAATAGAGCATCCGAGGAACAAATACAATACATAGGCGCTCTGCTTCATTATCCTTAAGCGCTTTCTTTCATCATCTTAATCGAAACCCCAATTTTTTGAATCAAAATCATCAAAGGTACTGCAGCAATCCCTCTCTTCATCTTAGATCACAAATCTTTCATCGTTGTTCTTCGATTCTCTCCACAATTCAGAACTCTTTGGTCAATTTGGGAATTTTGATCAAAACCATAATCGGCCATTGATCCTAATTTTCCCCAAAATCAGTCATCGAATCCCATTTCTTGATACCCAATTATCAAAACAGTGAATTCACGGTGTGAATTTCGATTTTGCGATCAATTTTATCTACCCGAGCTTGCTTTCCTTCTTATTCTTAATAGGAGGTAGAAGATAGGTGTTGGATTGTACTCCGTTCGTCTCCAGGTCCGCCTTCATGGCATGGAGCCTCTCCAACGACTCCTCTCCCGTAGTTCTTTGATGAATATCTATTCTATTCTCGTTAAAGTATGAAATAATCAAGTATGAAACAATAATGCAAGATTAACATGCCTTAAATGAATGCTATAAACGAAACAAATCTTTCCTAATGACCCCTCCCATTGACTCATCCATGCCTCCGGGCTACCCCCAACACCCCACCCCACACACACACACACTAAAACGAAATCGAAAACGAAAGCAAGAATAAAGTTAGACTGTCTAAGTTTCAATACTTCATCCTCTATGCGATGAACAACTGAGACTTAACCATTCCGATTTTTCACATAAATGCTGAATTTTCAAGTTTTCTTTCCCTTTGTTTTTTTGGATTTTTGAGCAAAGTGTTCATTGCTTGCCCATGATCATTGATTTCAAAGATATATCATTTGGCCCGATTGTGTTACCATTAGCCTGATTTCAAAGTATTCCTTGTTTGCCCATGATCATTGATGACATGAAAAAAAAAAGAGGTTGTGAACTCGATCAATTTCTGTTTCTGTCAACTCGATTAATTGATTGAGAGAATATTCGTATAGATTTAAAACATGATGCTATGCCACTTATATAAGATTTAGAAGTTTGTTTGTATAGATTATGAATTATTTCCACAGTGAGGACGCATGGGGAGATGAGTTCTCTACCATTTAGCAGGCCTACGACAAACATTTGATATGGGGGTCCCCTACCCCAAAAAATAAAATAAAAATAAAACAGTCATTTGATAGAAAGTTAACATGCATGTCATCTCTCTTCCTACATTCAGGTTTTGGATCATAGATTTTGCAAAAATTTCATAAACTTTGTATCTAATTTTCCTGATCACATGATCGGATATTGTTTCTGTGAAATTTGGTAGGTTCGTCAAACTGGTTGATATAGTTAATGTTAAGTAATCTGTTACCTTATTCTTTATCATTTTGGTAATGTTCTATTCAATCATTTTATTTTGTATATTTTAATACATCATGATTCGCAAAATCAAAATTAAGGACTTGCTCACTTTTAAATTACAAATAAAATTTGCTACAGTAGAATGCACTAACATCCGCACAGAGTGTGGGTAGCAAACTAGTGAATCAAAAAAGCATTTGGCATGGTTGAAACTTGAAATGAGTCGTCGTGATTTCCTCTTTCTGTACTCCCACATTGACAGATCCTTTAGTGCTTTCTAGCTATCTTAGTTTTTGAATGAATGTGGCTTATATGTGATGTCCATTATGGACATAGTTACTACGTCTTACTAAGTAAGTTGGACATGGTTAGAATTGCAGGTATCCTAGTCATGCTTGCATGTGGGTGGCACCCATCAGGTCACGCTTGGCAGATCAGAAACAGAGTGACTTTGATGGATCTATGGATGATTGGTATTATTTTCTGGACGAGACAAAAGCTTCGTATGGTGTGGATATGAGTGTTCTGACAAAGCCTTTTGCTGAGGAACAGAGGAAGTATTACCTGGAGGTTGGTGTAGGAGAATATCTTCCTATCTTCATGCACTTGTATGTTGAAAACTTGTTTTCATCATTTTCTTTTAATTCCTTCGGACATATTTTCTTCGATTCTGTGACAGTGTGACATCATCTTTCAGTATCCGACCTTGTAACTTAGGGTCGAAGTCTCAAGTTATACTCCCATCATTGCTAGTCTGTAGCCACTGTAGGGGACAATAAATAGTTGTATCTTCCATATCCATAGTTCATACGATACTCAGTGTTTGAACTTCTCTTTCTGTTTGATTGTAGACATCACTTTGGAACAATCTTCATCCTGAGCAAATCATAGGCACAGCTGCTGTTGTAAAGGAGATCGATTGCTTAACTTCTACAGTCAGCGATTTGCTGAACGTTCGAGCTACGATTTCTTCAACAATCACTGGCACTGAAAGCTGGTTTTGTGGATTTGGCGGGTGGTTCGATGTACAATTTCGGGTAAGCTCCGGATGCTGTGTGATGCGCCTTTGCTATTCCACTGGAATTATCTTGTTTCTTACCAACTGCTTGTGCCTTTTGTCGCTCCTCAGGGAAGAAAGGAACATCCTGCTCAACAGGTGATTGAGTTGACTACTGCTCCAAGCAAAGAGTTCAGCACCCATTGGGGCCAGCAGGTATACAAAACACTAGAAATTGGTGTTTGTCAGCCTTTGTTGTAAACATCTCTTAGGGTGGGCACGATGTGAACTTCACCGCTAGTATAAATCAAGCTTGCAAAGTTGTTTGCACGCAGAACTTAATGCCATTTGTCAATTGCCATTCATTACCTTCGTATCTAAGCGGAATTCAGTATGTATGGGCTAATACTGCCCTGAGAAACTCGCAGCTTAACTACTTTAATTCGATGCACTGGTTTCATTTCTATTTTCTGAATGTTTATCTTTACTCTCAGGTTTTCCTTTTGAATCCGCCCATTAAAGCTGAGGAAGGAGACAATTTGGCAGTAACTTTTGCCATGGAGCGCTCCAAGGAAAACCATCGTCTACTAGAAGTCGAGTTTGACTGTGATGTCACTAGAAGATCCGGCAAGGCAATTTCAAGGTTCACCAAGAAGTTCTACATAGAATGATGGGGGTTAAACCGGATGTGTGCTACCTGATCTTCATCAGGTACGTCCACTAATTTTGTTATTTATTTTGAGGATATGTTGGGGTACTAGATTTGAAGGTGGATTTTATTTCCAAAACTTCACCATGATTGATTTATTTATGGATACACGGAATTTGTAATCACCTTCATCCATGATTGTATCCGAGGTCTTTACTTGATTGATTTCTTGTTACCTGGCCGTTAGGCTCTTGAATTTTGTATTGCTGATCTATGTATCTGGTTTACTATGGATTCTCACTTCTTAGGTTTCAAACATTGCATCATCCATGATAGGAGTAGGCATTGTTGTGGACACAGAACTAAGAATACCCAGCATCACAACATCACAGGCAAAAAGATATTGTGGAAAAAAACTTGATAAATATATTGTTTGAGCTAAAAGATATTGTTCTTATTAGTTGTAAATCTGTTTGGATGATATTTTGCGTGGGTTAATTTTGCGATGTAAAATCTTATAGCGATGTCTATAAATATGGATGATCCCTGATCATCATGAATCATATACATAATTGAGAACGTGATCAAGTTGAGAACACAAAAGGATTATGTATGTCTTGGAAAGAGAGTTTGGTAAGAGAGCGCGAGGTGTGCGTTGTCTTGGAAATTCGTAGGGTTCCTTTGTATTGTTGAGAAGTTAATAAAAGATTGATCTCTTGATCATAAATTGTTACTGCTTTGTTGCTGATTTGTTCTTGTTGATTGTGTGGTTTGTTTGTGTTTGTCGAAACAAGAAAACAAGACAGAGATTACTCGAAAGACTTTCGTTGAGCAAGACAAAAACTTACTGTTTGGTTGAGATCAATAAAAGAGTTTGAGAAGAGAGCGCGGAGTGTGTGTTGTCTTGAAAATTCGTAAGGTTCCTTTGTATTGTTGAGAAGGCAATAAAAGATTAATCTTTTGATTATAAATCGTTACTGTTTTGTTGCTGATTCGTTTTTGTTGATTGTGTTGTTCGTTTGTGCTTGTCAAAACACAAAAACAAGACGCATGTTACTCGCAAGACTTCTGCTAAGCAAGACAAAAAGTACACATAAACTTATATCTATGTTTTGTGTTACCATCACTCAAACATCAACCTAGTAACTTTCTTATGGTCTCGACGGATTGAAATTTTAGGGGGAATGCTTTTGAAACATGTATATCTGTGCATTTACATATATGGACAGTTCATAGATTAAGCATCATAGTACCACAGTGTTCGTCAATTGTCGAGACTCAAATGCATTAGATGTATCGCAATTCAACCCTTCGGACTCGAAGCAATTTACTAGTTGCAAACCTCATCAAGATAGATTTGGACCATATGTGTTCGAGAAATAGTCTCATTGCATATTGTTGTCCCTGACAGACTATGAAAATATTAATATCTCGTCATTTTCATACTCTATCCACGAATATATTAATTGGGTTGCTGAGTCTCCTAGTTCTACATAGTTAAGTTTTGTATGAAAGGACACTCTAACACTGTAGTGAGCTTGAGGTCCTTTTGAATAGCAAAGCCCACCTTCATGTCGGCCTTGATTTATTCCTTGGTGGTTTCATGTCAAATTCAACAAGCTACTATTGTAACAATTTTCATCGTTAAAATTTGAATTTGAGAATGTTTAAGATAAATATATGATGAAGAAGGGACTCTAACAACCAACTTGATTAACCCCCAATTTCCTATTTAAATAAGCCAATGACGACAGCAAATTGTATTTTGCTGCATCTTTGATCTTGTACTCTGCATCACAAAATTTTTTGAGAAAAGATGACATTCTCGATTCAAGATGCATTTTACTGAGAGCAAGATGATACATTTGCTGCTGCATCAAAATCTGGCTGCAATTCACAGAGAGAGTACTAGTATATGATTGTTAAAAGAGGGAAATGCAAAAGGAAACTACACGTGAGCCAATGCTTGAAACAATGCAAGAGGAAATATTATTTTAGATTGACACACGGCAAAACCACTCCATTGAAAAATCACTCCATCTCGGACACTTCATGGAATCTGGTGATGCTTCAAAGCATCGAGGATACAAGCATTTTCGGACATAGTCCAACTGTGGTCCGTACAATAAACACAAACAAGCAAAGTATATATAAACCGAAACCTAAATGCCATATATATATATATAGGACCCCATCTTGGTTCTTTACAAGAGCGAAAAACGGGAGCTTCACTTCCACAGTTTAACGCACTTGTCATGGCTCGCGGACGCCACCAAACCTGTAGCGCTTGAAGCGGCCAAGGAAGTTATCAGCCCGTCGTGTGCGGGCAGGGCCATAGTTTTCTTCTCGGCCACGTCCCACAACTCCAGATTCTAGACGAAGAAGTCGAAACAACTTGATGTTAATACAAGCTTCATAAGAATTGCACATTGTTTCACGAAATATAATGTGATTTTTGCTAGGCTCGTATTATAAGGGTATGAGAGTGAAGCTTGCCTGGTAGCAGCCGACGATCAACCATAGAGGATGAAGCGGATGAAAGACACTCGAGTTGAATTTCTTGCCGTTACAATTCAACTCGTGAATGCTCTGCCACTTGCTCCCGGAGCCAACACTCCAAATCCTGACCAAATCCTCGCTAACAGTAGCAAGGAACTCGCCTGAGAGATCCCAAGTGATGGACGTTACTTTCTGGTTATGCCCCTACACAACAAAAAGAGAGACAAATACGAGAACATCATGATCAGATGAGGCAGTAACTTTTCATAACATAACATGTTATAAAGCAAAGCCAATCATATATAGGAACGAATAACACACTTGCAATGCCTGAATGCAAGTCTGCGTCTCCACATCAAATATTGATACAATGCTGTCAGCCGCAGCCACTAGATACTTCCCATGGCGAGGCTGAAACCGGACTTGGGTCATGCCACCCTGACGGCAAAAGGGAAGTTGTTAAACCATTGAAAGGCAATAAAAGCCAAGAGGAGGACGAGTTTCTGGTTTAGGAAGTTTTCCTCACCTCGAAAACTTTGGAGCAACTGCCATTAACTATACTCCAGTATCTTATCTCGCCGTTTGCATCACAAGAGCATATAAGATCTTCTTTGCTAGGATGAAAATCCAATGACAAAACTGATGTCGAGTGACCCGTGAAATTGCGAAGTGAGTAGCTTGTCTGCAAGGTGAATTACCAAATCAGAATCAAGGGAAGATCTCAACACTTATAAAAGCCAAAAACACAATGCGTAAATTCAGTATGAAGAGCTAACATTATCGGCACCCCAAACTCGAACAGTTTTGTCGAAAGATGATGTTGCCAGCCGAATCATGCCAAGAGCCGGGCCGAAACGAACATCTGTGATCATATGGCCATGTTCTTCAAGGGTAGACTTCTGTTTTTGAGAATCCGTGTACCATAAAACAGCCTATACAAGATACATATCAAAGCCATTACTTATGTCAAAAGCAAAAATCAATATTAGAAAAATTGGTGTTTAAGCAATCTGCACTAACTTTTCTGTCGTGGCCACCTGTGGCCAACAGCTTTCCGTCCGATGAGAAGTGACAACAGTTAACTTTGTTGTTGCTCGCTTGAATAATAGCGACGTCCTTGAAAGTGCAACCTAAAACTTATATAAGTCAGCCACTAACAGAATTGATGGAGAAAACAAGGGACAGACATGTCAAGGCGTCACCTTTGCCGACATCCATACCCCGACCCATAGTCTCCCTAGGCTCTCCCTCCTCTTGAGATAAGAATGACTCCACATTATCATCCAAAATTGCATCGTCAACAAATCGTCCGAGCTCAGCCTGAAAATGTTCAATGCTCAATGCATCATAGTGCCAAACAGCAATAATATATGGAAAATATTCAAGTATAGGAAGTAGCTGGTCCATGATTAGATAGACTTTCAAACAGCCGATATGACACGAAGTCAAGAACACCAAAATTCTGATGCAAACAGAATCATTAAGATTCCTGAATAATCAAGACCTTATATAGTGGACCTAGGTCACTAAGTCAAAAATCACCAACTTGTAACTTATCCGGCAAGGAAAAGGTCTAAAGGCATAAACGAAAACTCAAAAGCTGAAAAGCTCACATATTGATTGCTCGGTGATGTAAGTGCGCTTATATTATCTGCGCCAAACATAAGTGAAGGCTTTGAAGAACCACTGTTATGCTGTAGATTAGCCATGGGCATGACATCTCCAGGGGTATGTGTTGATGGCGTTGAAGGCGCTGAGCTTGGCGATGGGCCCGTAGTATTTGCGGTTCCCGTACTATTGGCCGGGCCTGACGATGAGACCTGCTGTTTTCTCTTCCTCCCCATTTGGTTCTTTGAAGCCTTCATGAATGTGTTGAATTGAAAATCAAGTATTTATGCAGCAAAAAGTACTAAACAAAAGTAGGATAGCAGTCAGAATCATGAAACGTAGCAATTACAGGCGTAACTAACCTGATCATTCCCACGGAACGAATTCTGCATACCACTGTCCATTGTCATGCCGCCAGAACCGACCATTTTATCGGGATGGTTGAGTGGATTTGAAATCTGAGGGCTTGACCGTGGGTTTTGTAAGGTATGTTGTAGTACTTGGTCATTATTCTGCAATTGTTGCTGAATTCCAATTGTTCAGCATATGGCATACAAGAAAGGCAAGCTGTAAATATGCGTCCAGAGCAGCAAAAAAATATCAAAGAGAACCTTCATTAGCATTTCAGATTCTCCACGAGACAAAGCTGGGCCACCAATGGGTGACCCAACATTAGGAAGCATCTCTCCGGAACCATTATAGTGCCCATCCTTCCCGAGGATCATGTTTCGGTTACCAAGCATCATCCTCATCCGTCTGGTATCCGCATCCATGGCGGATGGAGATGCAAGATTTTGTTGAGCTTGGAGTATAAGTTGTTGAGGTAAGGGGAGTTGATGGAAAGGCTGCGGATTCTGGATCATAGGTTTTTGCTGTGCTCGTACTTGATCTAATCCCTAGAAGGAAAACAAGGATTAGTTAAGAACTACGAAATACGACAAGTCATTAGCAATCATACTCTGAAAAGAGGATAATTATGTTTTAGATACTATATTTAGGAACTAATGTCTGCACACGTTAGTTGTGTCTTAAAAAACAGACAAGGAGAGAAAATAGCCAAGGACCACTTACTGTCAACGGCCACCCTTTTAGAGTCACATTGCTGCTATTCTGATTTGAGCCTAGACATAAAAAGGCCAATGTTAATTCAAGCCAAGTATAAACAAGCGATAAAATCTATAAATTGCAACAATGAGCTGCGTAATCTGAACTTGGTTAACCTAGTTATTTATATACAATACTAGATTAACCATTGGAATATGAACAAAAGGATATAAACCTTCAGTTGATTTCTATGGCATAGTGAGCCGTCTACAATGATAAACAGAGAAGAAAATATAAAAAGCTTCAAACACTAAGATACTTGATATCTTAAATCCCCCAGATGATATTTCAGGGTCCCTTTAGCACTAGATTGGCAACATAGCTTAACTAAAACATGTGCCAACAAAAGTTATAATGTAAAATATTTTTCTAACGTGTCTTTGCTTCCTCTCGCAAATCCACGAAATATGACTTTTATAAGGCTACATAAATACTTGGCTCAAAAAAGTATTTGCAATGTGTGCAGCGCATGTCTTACCTTGAAGACCAATCAGCGATCCTTCAGGTCCAGGAGCTCGGACATTCATAAGTGGATTCATCTCATTCTTCATATCCAAAATTAGACATATATGGAAAAAAAAAAAAGAAGCAAAGATATAAATTAATATTTCAACTTTTTGGGATATTTTCAGTGAGGATAAAAACCACACAGCCAAATCACTAAGACTACCGATTTAATAGACCAAGAGATAAGAATGATAGATATCGACGAATACCGGAGCAGAAAGTGGAAGTTGTTGGTTTTGAGATTGGAATTGTTGTAGATTTCCTGAGACGCCTCCTGCTGTGCTGTGCAATGCTTGCCTTACAAATTCAAACAAATTTAGTGTCAACAAAAGAAGAGACAAGAATCCAATGGAAAGATAGAAGCAATGCGATCAAAATGATATCATACCCAGGAGACTGTCCAACATTCTTCAACATTGAGGCTTGGTTAGGATCCATGAGCTGACCCATATTATCACCGAACCTCTGCATAAAACCATTTTTACAACTTTTCACATATGGAATAGAATAATATCCTGATATAAACTCTATAATGATATGTTGATCCATTTAATCAATACCTTCATAGCTGGATCTTCAGAAGATGGTAGCTTCAATTTATCCTCATACATTTTCGTCACTATGGCATTGGCAGTTCCAGGGCTATGTCTCATTAGAGGGTCAGTGTTCGCCATCCCATTGGGGTTGCTACTTCCGAGCTGAGCTCCATCTCTTCGTTGTTGGTGCTGCTGTTGTTGTTGCTGAAATTGCCTCTGCTGCATTACGAATTGCTGCATCTGCATATGCTGCTGTTGTGTTTTTTGTTGCTGCATCTGTTGATCAGCTCTCGCTTTAGATAATTGAATCTAAATACAGCAATTAAATAACTTAATCAGAAGCTAACAAATCATCCCTACAGATGCAAATTTCAGTAATGCCACCATGAATTCTCACAACTGCAACTCTCGAGTATATAGTTGGTAAATAGATACGAGCAACTCAAATTCTATCAATTGGCGGGAAAACAAAGAATGATCTGTATGGTAAAAGTATGTCCCCAAGGATACCTCAAGGTAGGATGCAGCTGCCTCTGAATGTTTCTCATTTGTCCTCGAAATAAATATGTCCCAAAAGACTGACCCCCACTCAAAGAGAAACCCGCCAGGAGCATCGATGGCTTCAAGAAATAGAGATCCCCATTTAACCAAGAACAATAAAAAAATGGAAATTCGGCGAATATTCCATGCCATTAATTTCACGAGTAGTCACACACTTACCAACAGGATCCGTGGCTACTTTGGCTTCCTGCTGAAAAGCCTTAGCAGAAACTTGTAATTTTTTCTTCAAGAAATAATCATGTATATAAACATCTAACCTGTTCTCCACACAAAGAAACAATAAAATCATTTAGCTCTCAAGACAAAGAATAATTCCACCAAAAAAGGAGAAGATAGCAATTCCAACAGAAAGAACTAAAGATAGAAACAAAGGGTGCTCAAAAAAGGCACCAGAAGGCTTAAACTAAAGCTGTATCAGCTGCGACAAGAAGTAAAGATACGACTTTATCCTTCGGATACCGATCTCAAAAGAAAAAACACTTAGCAAAACCATTACAATCCAGTAAAAGCTAGCATCGGCTGAAAATGGCCTACCCAATTCCTAAATGATACCATAGACTAACCAGAACTTGCAATCAGCCTACAAGTACGTCGATTTTACAAACAAATGCTCTAAGATCTGCAATGAGAAAGGGGGAAATGACCATAACTACAAGAGGCATCACATTAAAATAAAGTGAACCACCACTTCCACACCACAACGAGAATAAAAGATGAGGACTACCAAATCTAAGAAGCAAAACCCCTAAAGTTCAACCCTGACAATTCAACGAAATAATTTAAATCAAGCGACCCCAATTTCTAAAGCTTACCCTGGAGGACTTCTGTAAAACAATTGAATCAAACCCACCAGAGAAAACAAAAAGAAACAATCATGCCCACAAAGCAAAAATTGAAATTGAAAATCAAAACTATAAAATTCACAAGCAAAATCCCCAATGAAATAGTGAACTAAGATGGGATAGTTATGAAATAACTAAAGATAGCGGCTTCACCCATCAAATTACAATCTCAAAAATCAAAATCTCAATACTATTCAGCCGTTAAATTCAATTCCCAAACTATCAACAACCAAAATCAAGAACCCAATTCCCAAAATCTACCATATACTAATCCAATCACACAATTGAATCAAACCCACTTGACAAAAAATAGAAACCCACTTTACCCACTAACAAGAACTTGAATCATTTCACAAAGATTCCAAATTTCAGTAAACAAAGATCTGAATTCAGTGATCAAAAGGGGAAAAAGGGTCTCTGCAAGTTGAATCAAAGATGAAGAACATGATAATCATTGAATATACTTACATTTTATCAGCTTCCCAATGGGTTTGAGACATGACGAAACTATGAGGAATGGTTTTCAGATGTTGAGGAGATGAGTTATGGGTTGACAGATGTGAGAATTTGGGTAGATTTTTTTGTGATCTTTGGTTTTTTCTTTTCTCAGTGTTCTCTGTTCTGGTCTTTGGTTCGTCTTGGTGGAGAAGGAACGATCTCTACATTTGTGGAATTCTTTTCTAGGTTTTCTACTCAAGACATAATTTTTGAGTTGAGACTCTCGTTAAATTCTTCATTTTGGTGAAAATAAAACATGAACCATCAATTATGGGATCTTTTCAACAAATTTTTTAGCGTTCACAAAATTAACTTAAAATAAGTCATAAATGAAAAATAATTTTTAATTGACTTCTTAATAAATTAATTTTAAAAAAAAATATTTTTAAAATTTTATTAAATAATTCAGCTGATTTATAAAAAAATCAAAAATTAACTTTTAGTTTTGACAGATCTATATGATAGGTTCAACATTGATTTTTTATTTCAAAAAAATCAAGCAAACGATCACATAAGAATCGACCTCGTTGTTGCTAGATTTATTTTTATTATTGCTAGAATCTCTATGTTTGTGGAATTTTTTTCTAGGTTTTTCTACTCAAAAATATGATTTTGAGTTCAGAGACTCTTGTTAAATTCTTCATTTTTGGTGAAAATAAAACATGAAGCATCAATTATTGAATCTGTTCAGCAAATTTTTTTAACATTTTCAAAACTAACTTAAAATAAATCATAAATAAAAAATAATTTTTAGTTGACTTCTTAATAAATTAATTTTTTAAAAAAAAATTTCAAAATTTATCAAATTCAACTGATTTATAAAAAATCAAAAATTAACTTTTAGTTTTGCCATACCTATATGATTTGGTTGAACATCGAATTTTTATTTCAGAAAAATCTACCATACTATCACATAAGAATCGACATTGTTATTGCTAGATTTATTTTATTATGTTATTATTCTTATCGTTTTATATTAATTATAACAATCTGATTTGACATGAAATTTTATATGTTTCGTATTTTATTATTTTTGAATTTAAATAAATAAACATTACTCTTATAGAGGTAAATGGGTTTCCTCTATTCTTGTTCTTGTATGTGAAATTTTTGTCGAAAAAATAGTATTGCTACGTAGAGTTCGTTAAAATTTTGTCTGAATTATTTGTACATGACTATCGGGAGTACTGCAAATTTTTTATTTTGATGTATGTCTTTTTTTTTCTTTTTCTTTTTTGGGTTCAAAATTAGTTTGTGAACGGGGTTGACCATTGTGGAGTCAAAGCCATCTTGCGATGGTTGGATAGTACCAAACCCGCACGGGAACGCAGCTGCAAAGCCTGCAACGAATGGAATTCTCGCAGACAAAAATACACCAACCATCTATTGCAATTTTGTCAAATCTAACATCATTAATCACAATAATCATCGACTTAACGGAATGATTATCCATAAGTGTATGCCGACTTAGAATATAGTAGTGAACTCTAGACAAATATTCGTCAACCTAAAAAAGGCTGAAATACATGTCCATCTCAAAACAAGTTGTGATACTTTCTTATTTGAAATTTCAAAAAAAAAATATATTATTTTGATCCGGTACATTTATATAGAAGATTTAATCGATGTCCATTGACAAAAATACGTCGACTATTTGAATTATACGAAATATACAATTATTTTTAAAGATAATTAGAATAAAACTAAATCATTTGAATAATACCTATTTTTTACTAAATATGGTTACGAAACGATCAAAAATTATTTTTTAAAAAAATATCGTGAAATATTAATTATATTAAATATTACTTACATAATCGTAAGCCAATAGAAAATTTAAATCGTATCGTTTAGATAAATAACGAAGTTCCTCAAATTAAGTGTAGACACATGACCCCATCAAATTTAAAAATATACGCTTAACCCTTATATCATCAAATGAAATCATATTATTTTGGCACAAAAGCATATTAAAAAGGTTCATAAAAAATCAAATGTATATATTCTTCACTAGTTTAAAAAAATAAAAAATTGTTTAGGATATAACTTTTTCAAAATATACAACCCAAAAAATATTCGCAAAATATATAATATCTCTCGTCCCTCAACCACCACCATCATTATCGATGCCGTGCCGTCGTCGTCGTCCTTTCCACTGTCCCTTTCGCTGTTGTCATCATAACCACCATTGCCTTCCCCAAACTTGAGCGCTACATATAAGAACTCCAATCCCAAATTTCTCACTCCAGATCTCTCCCTTCACAACTCTATCTCACAATTTTCATTCTTCATCAACACAGAAGTTTCATAAATGGGGGCCGTGACATTATAAAACCCAAAAAATGATCCAGATCTCTATGAACTTATGAATCAGATACGCATATTTTTTCTTATAAATTTTGTTTTCCAATCTGAAAACCTACAATCCAAACTTCAACCTTCATTAAATACAACTCGAATCACTAGATGCATCATAAAATCAGCCATTAATACCACAAATCCAGTGATATACTTCACAAATTTTTGAAGTGCCACACTCTTTCAATTTTTAAATTAATGTCTTGTTTCTATTTGAATTAACGCAATATTTTTCATTTTTGAACTACCGTACTGTTTCGTTGAACTGATGCCTATATTTCGAAAAAGTGAGCCAGAGGACGTCAGTATCAGGAAACGTGTCAGTTTAATTTTTTATTTTTTAAAATAAAACTTTAATTTTTTTTAATTTTGTAAAATCATAATATAAGTTTTTTTTACATATTTGTATATTTTTTTTAAAAAGAAATAATCGACACACTGTTTCATTCAAAGAGTGTGCCTGTGTTACCAAACAGTGCGCCTGAGTTGAAAACGCATGAAAAATTATAATTATAGAACATGCCTCATGATAATTGTTTTGTTGCAGATTCCGACAATCAAGAACAACGGTTTTGTCAAGTTTGTCGACTCAAATCAAGAATAATTGTTTGCGATTTGTTGAGTTCATTTGAATTTGAGAATAGATGTGATTTGGATTTGGATTTGTTGATTAAAGATTTGAGTTGGATTGGATTCGATTTTGATTCTCCTCAGTGCGACTTTAGTTCCTCGTCTTGGGTTTGGATAATTAAAATATATACTTAATAGAAATTATTTTTTCGGTTTGCACCGGTTGAGAATTGTTTTTGTTTTTGTTTTTTTTGGGAATTTTTTTTAAAAATTGAAATATTTTGACATGAAACACCATTTAAAGAAATTGATAAAGTGTCATCCATATATTTTCAAAGTTTCACACGATTATGTGTTATTATCGAATAGTTTAATGGGGTTTATGTTTTTTCCCCTTAATAAAGTGGACTAGTTTGCCTAGTGGTGGAGCCAGAAAAATTTTGAAATGTAAGCGAGCACGATATAAATCTAATAAAAAAATAAAATTCTCCTTAACATAAAAAGTAAAGTTATAATTATGTCGATAAGTTTTCATATTTTGAAAACATCTAATTAATGGTTGAATCATTGTCAATTGTATCAAAAATATCTTTCTCAGTATCAATAACTAAATTATGATCTATCATATTGCTCCGCAAGTCATTTTTGATGATTTTTTTCTTCTAAATCTTAGATTTTGTTTTAAAAAATTACGATTTTGCTGTTGAGTATCCTTTTGAAAATATGCTATGTGGATTTTATCTCTATTATTGAATGGATATTTAAAAATTCGAGTTCGAAGAGCTAGATCAGCAAGAAAACCATCCAAATTAATTTTTTCATAACTTTGTCTTGATGAAGATTTCAACTCCTGATGAATGAGGTTCTTTTGAATACGAAATTTATCCATATCTCAATAATTGATGATGATGGATTCATACTTATGTATCTTATTTGGTAAAATTCAATAGTTTAAAAAAATCCCAAAAGGTATTTTTTTACATAAAATAAATATAGACGATTCAGACCAAATTAATAGTAGATACTCTTTTTAAAAAATCAAGTGTAGATGACTGACTATGCTTGACTGCATGTAGCTCCACTTCTGAGTACGGCTATCAGTTGACATTCAAAATACAGGTATAATCATTTGTATAATGAGAAATCGTAGTTAAATGTGGAAAATGTATACTACCAAATAATCATCTTCGTGGTTCGACAATATTGAAAATGCTGAGTTGTGGAGTCTGATTTGGGCTTCGCTGTTGGCTTTTGGCCCAAGTTGGGTGTTTGATTATAAATACTCAGTAATTGTAAACCCTAATTATCAGAGTCAATTTCCTTGTGTTGGTGTGGCCGTGTATTAGGTCAAATTGACTGAACCACGTTAAATCTTTATGTTCATCATTTCGCTTTACTGTTTTGCAATTGTGTGTGTGCGTTTGAGATCTCGATCAATACCCCAACAATTGATATCAGAGCAAGGTTGAAGACGAGATCGAGGAATTGGACGAGACACTGTACCGGCGCTACAACACTGTTCCGACAGCGAGTGAACACTACGCAGGTTAGCAGTTCCAGCGAGTGAAGAGTTCCGGCGAGTGAACAGTCAGCGGTGAACAGTACGCGACACTGTCCCCGGAGAACCTCCGCATCACATGATGTCATCGCCTTTCCTCATCGATTCATTAACAGAGCTTAGGGTTTTCTCAGACGAGTGGGAGCAATGGCAGAAGACGACAAAGTGAAGCTCGACAAGTTCGATGGGAACGATTTCGGTTTCTGGAAGATGCAGATGGAAGATTATCTGAATCAGAAGAAGCTACACCTTCCTCTGGCAGAGAGGAAGCCGGATGCAATGGACGAAGCAGAATGGAACTTGCTGGATCGGCAAGCTCTCGGCGTTGTCAGATTGACGCTAGCGAAGAACATTGCGTACAACATCATGAGCGAGAAGACAACGTATGGTTTGATACAGGCGCTGTCAAACATGTACGAGAAGCCATCGACATCGAACCAGGTATTTCTGATTCGTCAACTGGTTAATACGAAGATGCGAGAGGGTGCGTGTGTTACAGATCATGTGAATGAGTTCAATTGTATACTGTCGAGATTGACGTCACTTAGAGTTGTCTTTGATGATGAAATATAAGCACTGTTGTTGTTATCTTCGTTGCCTGATAGTTGGTCAAGAACGGTCACTGTGGTAGCCAACACGTCGGGAACTACGAAATTGACGTTCAATGGAATCAGGGATTTGATTCTAAACGAGGATATTCGTAGGAGGAACTCTGAAAAGACTGCAAGTTCTCTATTGAGTTCAGATAGTAAGGGCAGAATATCTGAGAAAAGGCAGAATTCAGGACGTGGCAGGTCGAAGTCCAAGAAGCGAGGACAGTCCAAACCTCACAAGGATATAACTTGCTGGAATTATCAGAAGAAGGGCCATTTTAGAAGGCAGTGCACAGCTCCGAAGGAAATGAAGCCGGGCACCTCAGTAAATGTAGCACAGGAAGATGTAGATGATGCGCTGATTTGCTGTGTTGAGTGCCCGATTGAATCCTGGATCATGGATTCTGGAGCTTCATTTCATGCATCTCCTTGCGGGGATGCAATGCAGAATTTCAGAGAAGGAAATTTTGGCAAAATACGTCTAGCAGATGACGAGACCCTTGACATCACAGGAATGGGAGATATCAATCTCAGAACATCGGCTGGTACACTATGGACCTTGAAGGATGTGAGATACATTCCAGGACTCAAAAGAATGTTGATCTCTGTGGGTATGTTGGATGGTCAAGGATATCGGGTTATATTTGGAGACAGCTAGTGAAAACTGGTGAAGGGAAATCTGGTGATTGCTCGTAGCTGGAAGAAAGGTACTCTATACATGGTAGAGTTATTCACAAATGAAACAAACTCGGTTGGTGATGATGCTGGTCATTGTTCTACTCTGTGGCACCAAAGGCTTGGGCACATGAGTGAGAAGGGTATGAAGATGCTAGTCTCTAAGGGGAAGATTTCAGAATTGAAGGAGGTAAAAGTTAGTTTCTACGAACCATGTGTGTTTGGGAAGCAGAAGAGAGTCACTTTTGCAACGTGAGGGAGAACACCCAAGGCAGAGAAGCTGGAGCTTGTTCATACAGATGTGTACGGGCCAACATCAGTCCCATCATTGGGAGGATCGCGCTACTATGTTACCTTTATAGATGATTCCACTAGGAAGGTACAGGTTTATTTTATGAAGCATAAATCTGAAGTATTCAATACCTTTAGAAAGTGGAAAGTTGCTATTGAGAATGAAACTGGACTGAAGATCAAATGTTTGAAGTCTAACAATGGTGGTGAATATAGTAGTAGTGAGTTTATTGATTACTGTGCTGAGAATGGAATTAGAATGTTGAAAACTATTCCTGAGACACCTCAGCAGAATGGTGTTGTTGAAAGGATGAACATGACCTTGAATGAGAGGGCAAAGAGTATGAGGATTCATGCAGGGTTGCCAAAGACTTTCTGGGCAGATGCAGTGAGCACAGCAGCATACCTCATTAATCGTGGACCCTCGGTTCCCATGGGGTTCAAGATTCCTGAGGAGGAGTGGCGAGGGAAGGATATAACTCTCTCTCACTTGAAAGTTTTTTGTTGTGTTTCTTATATACTGACTAGGGCAAACTTGATCCAAAAGCAAGGAAGTGTACTTTCATTGACTATGGTGCAGATGATATGGGGTATCGCTTCTGGGATGATCAGAATATAAAGATCATCAGAAGTAGAGATGTCACATTCAATGAAAGCACTATGTACAAGGTCATGTTTGCAGTTAATGCTGAAGGCACAAAGAAACCACCAGAAAAGTAGAAGGAGAAGGCAGAGCTGGAAGATATCACAGAAACAGATCTTGCTGGGAGTAGTGGGAGCTCAGGTGAAGAGACAGTTCCAGTCACACGAGAAGTGAGGAGATCCAGCATAACCATTAGGCCTCCTCAGAGATATTCTCCATCAGCGAATTACCTGTTGTTGACTGACAATGAAGAGCCTCAGTGTTATGATGAGGCACTGCAGATGGATGATTCGGCTCAATGGGGGTTAGCCATGCAGGAGGAGATGAACTCCCTTGAGAAGAATCATACTTGGTTCTTGACTACCTTACCAGCAGGAAAGAAGGTTTTGCAGAACAAGTGGCTGTTCAGGATCAAAGAAGAACATGATGGCAGGAAGAGATACAAAGCAAGGTTAGTGGTTAAGGGTTTTCAGCAGAAAAGAGATATTGACTATAATGACATATTTTCTCCTGTAGTCAAGATGACCACCATTAGACTTGTTTTGAGTATTGTTACTGCAGAGGACTTACATCTAGAGCAGCTAGATGTTAAGACAGTGTTCTTGCATGGTGATCTTGATGAGGACATCTACATGGTGTAGCCAGAGGGTTACCAAGGGTCTGTATGGTCTAAAGCAAGCGCTAAGACAGTGGTATCTGAAGTTGGACACTTTTATGAGTAGGAGTGGGTACAAGAAGTGTGTCATGGACCCGTGTTGTTACTGGAGACACTTTGGTTCATCCTATATCATATTATTGTTGTATGTTGATGACATGTTAGTTGCAGGTTCTGACATTGATGAAATTAAAAGATTGAAGAAACAGTTGTCCGAGTAGTTCGAGATGAAGGATTTGGGTTCCTCAAAGCAGATTTTGGGCATGAGTATCAGTAGGAACAGAGCTGAAGGCTCTCTAATATTATCCCAAGAGAAGTATATTGGGAAAGAGTTAGAAAAGTTCAGCATGCAGGATGCCAAGGCCACATGCACACCTTTAGGGGCTCACTTCAATCTCACAAAGAAGCAGTCACCTAAGACGGATGAAGACAAGGCAGCAATGACTAGAGTCCCTTATGCATCTGCAATTGGGAGCTTGATGTATGCAATGGTGTACACGAGACCAGACATTGCTCATGCAGTGGGAGTAATCAGCAGGTTCATGTCTAATCCAGGGAGACAGCATTGGGAAGTAGTCAAGTGGTTGTTACGCTACTTGAAAGGTACTTCCAAAACATCATTACGTTTCAACAAGAATGATGTCGTTTTGAAAAGTTATTCTGATGCTGATTTGAAAGGCTGTTCGGACACGAGAAAGAGCACCACAGGATTTGTTTTCACAGTGGGAGGCACTACAGTTAGTTGGATGTCTCGACTCCAGAAGAGTGTTATACTTTCAACCACAAAAGCAGAGTACATGGCTCTTTCAGAAGCAGGGAAAGAAATGATTTGGTTGAAGAATCTTCTTGAGGAGTTGGGCAGGAAGCAACATGACAGTGTCCTTTACAGCGACAATCAGAGTGTCATTCATCTCGCGAAAAATCTTGTGTTCCATGCGAGGACAAAGCATATCCAGTTAAGGTGTCACTTCATCAGAGGGTTGATAAGTGATGGCACTTTGTCACTGAGAAAGATCCCTGGGTCAAAGAATCATGTAGACATGTTGACCAAGGGAGTTATTACAGAGAACTTGAAGCTATTCTTAGCTTCAACTGGCCTTCATGATTAATTGTTGAGAAGGCGCCACACTAGCCTAGAGGAGTTGCAGTTTTTGGGTTTGCTAGAGGTACATTGAAGTGCAGTTTTGATGTGATCAGTCTCCAAGTGGGAGATTGTTGAGTTGTGGAGTCTGATTTGGGCTTCGCTGTTGAATGAGCTTTTGGCCCAAGTTGGGTGTTTGGTTATAAATATCCTGTAATTATAAACCCTAATTATGAGAGTGAATTTCCTTGTGATGGTGCGGCTGTGGATTAGGTCAAATTGCCTGAACCACGTTAAATCTCTGTGTGAACGTTTCGTTTTACTGCTTTACAATTGCGTGTGTGCGTTTGAGATCTCGATCAATACCCCAACAGAAAAACCATTTATACATTCACACGAACAACTGAGAATGTTGCGCACAACTTATTTTTTAATATGAAACATTTGAGAAATCGTCGAGTCTGGAAAGCCATTGTGGACCATTTTATGAACTGAATGCTCCAAGTAACTGTGTTATCAACTATTCTTACATGTTAAAGCTACTGCATCAAAGTGTGTAACTCTTGAAACGACATTCAGAAAGCACATGATATGCCTACAAAACCTTGTATCCATCATGCGAGGCGTAACCCAATTCATAGATGATTATGGATAATCACTGGAACAACTGTGATGATCTAGTATTACAAAATCTTCCATCTAGAAATACAAAACATTATACCTCCGCCGCCCAAAACTGACTACTTGTCAAGCAATTTTCAGTGAGCTATAACAATGCCTATGGAGAAAACAATAATTCCCTGAAATCATCCTTGTTATCTGCTGGTATTGGCCTGTTTCTCCAGAACATTGCTAGAGCACTTCCACCGAGCTGCAACAAGAAAATTTTTAGAAGGATAAACATTAGGCATTAGGCATTACACAAGTGCAAGGCGAGCATGATGGAAGACGAAGAGCAAAGGGGCGGGTGCGGAATGATCATGAGAAAGAAGAGAAATTATACCGCCACGCAAACAACGCTCGCAGCAGAAGGAACTGCGACTAGTGGGTTCGTAAAGTGTTTCTGTGCCAACAAGAATCCAAGTGCAGAACTCTGCATAGACATTGAGCACGCCATATTGTTAAAATCAGAGAATTTTGCTATATATCAAAGAATCATATGGTTAATCAAAGTCTGGCGGCATTCAAAGTGAAATAATTGACTTTCTTCATTCATCTCAATCTAATTTTGCTGTGTTGCAAACAGAACCTGGTAACAGCCACACAATTAAGCCATATCACGGCATGAAAAAGAGTTCAAGCAACCAGATCAGACGCTGTTGGATGTTAAAGCTAAAACCGTATGAAACTTACCTGCATCCCACATTCTATGGAAATTGTGCGGGACGTGGATTCACCAAATGATACCCTTGACATCCAATAGCCAAGGGCAAATGCAGCTCCATGCAAGAAAGCAAAAGGAAGTATCTGTTGAGATATGTGTGAGCAGGTTTACCCACATCGATCATGGAGAAATAAAAAGAGTAGAATATATATATGAGGAACCCATAACCCATCAGTTTAGGTTTTTTGGGTTAGCAGTTGAACCCAGTTCATAGAACGTGATTTCCTTCCTCGAGCAAATTCATCATAAACGCAAGCAACCTTAGTTAACACATGAACAAAGAAATACTCCTCTGCTAATTTCATCGGTTGAACTAATTCCTTAATATACCCAGTTTGATTTCGTCAGACGAAAAAGTTGGAATTAACAAAATAATTAAACTATTTTAAAAAGAAAAAATATATATATATATATATATATAAAGAGATTTTCTTTGCTGTTGGTCAATATGTATATAATATCTTACAAATGATATCTATTTATAGGATTTAAGATGATTAATCCAGTATGCATGACCAAGAAAGACCCGCAAAGTGGATGCTTAGTTGAGCCTACAAGCATTGCCGATTTAGGATTCTTTGGGCCGGCCCATGAATTTTAGTTCAATACCTTGAGAAACAGGGTTACACTCACATTCCTATCAAACATTGCGAATTTTGAGCTATTATTATCATTATCCATGTTAATTACGCTCAAGATTTGCATAGTCGCGTTACTTCTTGCTCATTAGGCGTTTCGTGTTATTGTTTCGATGATACAATATTATTTTTTTTTCTAAAGGAAATCCCGAATTATTTTCTCTGGTCAACTAAATATTTCATAAATCCGAAGGACCCTTAAACCAGATTTTCGTTGACGGACTCACCATCACAAAAATACATGGCATTCAGCGAGTTTTGATCCCCTGATTGAGTCGCTTACCATGTTAGGTGAGATGATTCCCCTGATACAAGATTTTAAGTACTAGCTCGGACATTAAAACACAATTTCAAATCCTTTCATACAAGTAGAGTTCCGTAAGTTTATTTTACGTCGTCGAGCTTTGGCACCAACGTACGGTGTTTGATCATGTTAAGTATGTGAAGCAAATTACCAAACAAGGAAAAGAAATCATGCGAATTAATACGAGTAATGCTTAAGAGTTAGGAGGTAGGTTGGCCCACTCCTTCCTCGAGGTTTAATCAGAACAGTTAGATGGTTGTTCATTTCATGAGAGTTAATGAGTATGGTAAATGACATATTGATTAGACATTAGAACTCAAAAGTAGACTTTGCCTAATAAAGGAATTACTGGTGTGAGGATAAACGTGTATCTATAATCCCAACATCTTTACCAAAGTAGTTTGATTTCTATCCCAAGCCTTTCCACTAGTAATATCGAGATAAGGATGCAGCACAGAATGAGATAGATGATTGCATCTTTGACGTAGTTTATATGATCATCGATGAAAAACTACCATAAAATACCATAAAAAATGGTTCGGTATATCGGAGTCACTACAAAAATTTGCAAACATTTACGAGGACAAAATTCCGTCGCAAACGATATTACGACGAAAATTTCCATGATATAGAAATGTGTGGCGCCAAATTTTGAGAAAAATCTTTGATACTTATTTTGATAATCTATTATGATGACTTTATGTCTTTTATTATCATTATAAGTGTTTGTAAGTATTTAAAGTTATTATGGGATCAAAACGATTCATTTTTAAATTTTATCCAACATGACCTTTCGACAAATTTTATTCTATAACTTTTCGTATACCGCTTCAAAAATTATTTCATAAAATTCTAAATAACTAAACTCTATAATCATTCCATAGAATCAAAATTTTCATCATAAAATCTTACCAATAATAATAATTTAGTCGTTTAAGTTTAATTTTTTTTTGCTACAACAGACAGTTTAATATTTTTTCACTAATCAATTCATAAATCCTCGCATACAATTCCAAATCCAAATTTTTAACCTTTTATGAAAACTAGACTTCAAGGGCTTAATATTGATATAAGGCTCATTTTCTAAAACTTTTTTTGTACTTTCATATCAAATCACAAATTGATCATTGTAACAAATTTTTATAGATTAACATATCCGTACGTTTTGATTTATATTTTGAGATTAATAAATTCAAATCATGATCTATCAATTTTATCAGATATTAGATATGTAAGAATTCAACATATATTAAAATCAAATTGTTATACATCCAACGACGGCCTATTGCACGAGAATCCCACGAAAGACAACCAATGACAAGCTCTTGGATGTATACACGATGTTGATAGCGGAAAAAATCGTTCGGTTCCCAACGACGTGAGGAGCCCGAGATACCTTGGGGGAGTCATGACGAATGGGAGGCAAATCGCAAATTCGAGCCGATCCCTGCCTTCGAATCGATTCGCAAGGGGTCCCCAACATCAAATACTCAAAACGCAAGGTGAACGAGGCGTGTTCGACAGCAACGACGAAGAGGGATGGATGTATGTCTTTGGGGTGATGGGAGGAAGAGGGGATTCTCAAATGCCCACGTATGGAATCACCTTCGAGAAAGAACTTCAAAGATATTTTGGCATAAGCTTATCTGGTTCAAAGGAAACATCCCACGTATGTCTTTATTACTTGGCTAGTGGTGTGGCAAAGGCTCTATACCCATGATCGCCTTATGGTAATGAGTTTACTGGATAGCACTCTATGTGTTTTTTATAGGAAGGAAGTGGAGACCCATGACCACTTATTCTTTTCCTGTACTTTTCTTAATCCTTTAATGCAGGAGTGACGGCAAAATTGTGCTATTAATTTTGTGTCTACCGCCTGCACTGAAAACTCCACTTTTGCTAGGAACTCCGCTTATGCTGAAAAATCCGTTTTCGCTGGAAACTTCGCTTCTGCTGGAAACTCTTGCAATGGATACTTTGAGACCTTGCACTAAGCACTCAAGGCAAAGAGGACCATAAGGACTATCATTCAACTTCTATTTTACAGCCTTATTTACATCATTTGGAAGCACATGAATGACATCAGTTTTCGAGCAGTAAAACCATACAAATATGTTATAAAGACTTACTTGTTCAAAACAGATATGGACATTACTTATGTTAGGAAAGAGCACATCTATGAGCATAAGAAAAAAGTATTGGCCAACTAAAAAATCAAGCTGGATAGCTAAGGTTTTTTTATATATGTTTATGTTTCTTGAATCATGTTATCATTTATGTATGTAATGGTTTATCCATTTTGGAAGAAACTCCTGTAACATTTGTAGAATGTGTGTATGTAACTTTGCATAGAAACTTAGGTTTCTTATGATTAGATAGGGAGTTCAGGGATATGGATTATATTGATTCATCCCCTCCATAGCTTTGTAAATAAACTTATTATTTTCAATGATAAAAAAAATGTATTTAACAATTTTAGAATATATACAAAAATATATTAAAAAAATTATACCCGAGAATATGTAGTCGTCTCGTCAACTATGGGAATGGCCGTTAGTGACTTCCTTGCTAATATCGCTTCCACCACGCTAGTAGTATCCGGTTTCTTATGGGTCTCCAAAAAACCCTCAAACTCTGTAACTTTTCTCTTCAAACCCGTCTCCTGTAAAAGGAAAAATATTTTAATTACGATTTGTCCAAAAAATAAACGATTTAAAATAATTTAACCTAAAATATAATTATTACTATTCTCTCCGCAATCGTCATTGGAGAGACACATCCCTAAATGTGGGTTGCCTTCCCCTGAAGTTGGTTCCTCGAGTTGATCATGACTCTCTCTAGAAGGGCATTATTCGTGTCATATTTCTTCACCATCCGAAATACAACATCGACACTCATCCATGTGGCAGGCTCTTCATCATCCCCACAACCCTGAAGCGTCATTCCTCTTCTGTACACGGAGTGATGCGGTTATCCAAGTTCGCCTCCTAAACTACACGAACTTGGACATCCAAGGAGGAATCACAAGTAAACAAAGTCTGTAAATTATAAAATGAAAAGTTAAATAACAATATATGGATAAAGAGCGATAAAACTTAGACAAAAAGTATTATAAAATAAATTTAAGCACATACTGAAAAATATCCAAACATACCATCTCGAACAATAGGGGAATCTCTTCAAAGTTCATCCATGCATCCTCATATAAAGTTTTGAAGAAAGAAACACTCCCTCTGACTACATCACCATGACGATGTTAGCTAATAATCTTGACAAAGGAAAGTAAGAAAAACGTTTGTACAGTAACGCCGGCCACTGTTCATCTCCACCGACCAAGGAAAAAAACGTGTTTGTTAGGCAACGCATAGAATTTGTTTTCCTATATATAGCATAGATTTGTATGCTTAGAAATACACCTCAATCAAGCAATAAAACGAAATCAGAAAAGGGTTTTACCCACCAATCTCCTTGTCTCACACTTACATTTGGTATCAGAGCAGGTTTCTTCCGGTTTGGTTTCGGGTCTGTCAGTGAGATCGAACCCGTCGCCGCACCATCATCGACGTCGCCCCCACTCTAGCCACAGACGACAAGCGACCAGGTCTGCCGTAGCCAGATCCGCCACAGTCGCCGCCAGATCCGCGCCATCGTTGCTGTGCAGACAGGACCTGCTGTCGTCGTTGGTCGTAGCTGTCGTCACCTTCTTCAGCCACCATAGCCGAGGCCAGCCGTGCCAACGTCGCCCCGTCTTCGTGGACCGCACACACCAGACCAAGCCGCCGCGAAAGAAGAGCCAAGGGGTGAGGAGGCGTAGCTCGGCATCAGAGGCGAAGGAAGAGAAGAAGTTTGGTGGTGGTGAAAGGAAGGAGAAGAAAGGAGTGTTGTCGGGAAAGAAAGGTGAATGCGCAGGAGTGGAGTATTTGGTTGGTAAAAAAAAGAGAACGTAGTGAGGATTTTTTTTTTTTCCCTGGAAAAGGAGAAAGATAGAAAAGCAGAGATTCCGGTTTAGTAGGTCAAAGTGGGGGCCAGACATTTTGAAAAAGAGTGGAAAGTTGTTGGGGTTGTGCAGGCGTGAAAAGAGAAGAGCTGCGGCTAGTTGTGAAAAAAAAGGCAAGGGAAAAAAAAAAAAGCTTTTATACTAGGTCAAAACGAAGTCAAGGATATTTTCGTAATTACGAAGTCAAGGGGCATTTTCGTAATTACACGGTCAAAGGGCATTTTTCGTAATTAAGAATATTTTTTTTTAAAAAAAATATTTTTAAAAAAATGTCAATTATTCCCCAGCAAGTGTCAAAAGAGAGCGGCGGAATGTCGTTCAATTCTCCGATGCTGAACTCCTCAAATTATACGGTATGGGCAATAAAAATGGAGGCAATCCTAGATGCTCAGGAAGTATGGGAGGCGGTCGAACCAGCGGAGGAAGATGAAGTCAATCCTAAAAAGGATAAAAAGGCGCGTGCCTATATCCTTCAGGCAATTCCCGAAG
>LIEC01011221.1:0-147469 GCA_001925005.1 Drosera capensis
GGCAGCAGGGTTGGCAATGTTCAATGGTAGTATCAGTGCAAAAAATGGCGGGAAGTTCAGTATTGATTTAAGCACCTATGGTTCTCCTGTCACCAGCCCAAATGGGAGCTTTGATCTCGGTTCAGGGTCGGGGTCAGGGTTTGGGTCGGGTTCAGACTCGGGTTCTGGATGGTAGATGCGTCAGTTTCTTTACAGAGGGTTTGTGATGTCTTCGACAGTAGGAGGGAAGAGAAAGGGCAGCAAGCTGCTGCTTGTGGAGGTGGGGGCGCACCACGTGTCCTGTATTGAGGATGCCGCGGTATTTGTGGTGCTCGCTGCTACCATGGATCTTAGTATGGATGCTTGTAAATTGTTCTCTCAGAAGCTGAGGAAGGAGCTCAGGCACCACAGTGGGGAACTCGGTGCTTGATTTTGGTTCTAATGAAGCAGTGTTGTCAAAAGTGATTATAGCATCATGGTGTAGACGACAAGATCTGCTGTGGTCTGGTAATTTTAGGGAGTTGTACACATTTTAGAACCATGGTTCCCAAGCATGAGGCTGATTGGATGTGCTGCCAATGTGGTTAGCTTGCCACACTAGCAGGATACTTGCTATGATCAGATTTAGTTTTGTTCCGATACCACGATTCTTTGATTGTGCAGTAGAGGGATTTGGTTGTGTAGGTGTGATTCAATTTTCCACATTCTTTCAACGAAGTTTGTTCTGAATTCCTGTGATCTTTTGCATGTTCTTTGTTGCTTGCTCGCTTGTGAATGGATCAAAACTGTCAGACTCAGAGCAAAGAATATCATATTATGAGTGTCTCAAGCTTATCATGGCCGTCGCTGTTGATGAATAATCTAACCTCTAAATTACCTAATGAATGCACGATAACGCACTACAATATGAATGATCAAAATTTATCAACCTGTGACTCGCTCAAAACTGCTTCAAGGACGTGTTGTCAGGTCACCTAATTAGAGCCTCTGTCGAAGATTGAAAAATTCTAGAATAATCTAACACGAAAATAGTGAAGCAGATCGAATCCCGGTGCCTGTCCGCTGTGCATAGTCAGCTCCAGGACTTATCTTTTGTCTGGGAAGCACTTTCCTCCAAGCTTAATTTTACCGCCTGAGCTTCCAGTATCTGACAAGACTTTTGCTTCTTTGGCATCAAATTCCGTTTCATGAGCAAGCTTTTATATTGACAAATAACCATATTCAAACAGCAAGACTCTGCTTATTTGAATCTCTTGTTCTGGCCATTGATAGGTGACCACTTGTAAGCTTAACTAACCTTATAGGCTGAAATCTGAAATAGATGCTACAATCTCATTTCTACTCACCATTCCCCGTATAGTATCAAGAATCCCAATTCTAGGGTTGTTCTTGTTCGGCCCCAAACCCTCCATGCTCCCTGAAACCCTATCAGGTTACAACTATTTTGGTTACTGATGTTGTATCGGTGAGTGATAAGTGATCCTGTTAATTGATGGTGTAGAAACAAGGATTAGTAGAAGTGATTCATGATCTATACATATTATTACGAGACTTTCTAAATTCCTAATAAAGGTTTCTCTTGATCCCAACAATCCTCGTGTTCACCCTGAATGAATTACTATCCGGAGTGTTGTTAATATCACAGATTAACGGCATCAAGAAAACTTTATTCATGGATTTTGAGATCAACATTCATAGATTTTGAGATCAACAACGCATAAACAAAACCATGCTTGATGTTTCGATCTCTCATCCTCAACAATTCAACATATAGTATGGCTTCATATATGCCAGAGAAGGTTAATATGGATGTTATTATCGCGAAAACATATGGGATGAGCAATGCAACATAATTGTAATTGGGATTCAATGAGAATTTTCTTGAAGAAGTATCTGTGATTTGTAATTTCTTTGTTACTGGTACATAACACACTTATTCTGACAAAATATTTCAGTAACTTAGTATGGACGTTCGCCATTATAGTTGCCAGGAGGATAATAGCTACAGACGATGAAGTAATCACCATTGTAGCACTGCGACCTCCCGCATCCAAGCTGAGTCGAGTCAGCCCAGACCACCTGAGTATAATGACCGCACATCTGTCCTGGTGCGCACGAGTTACTATCATAGTCATAGTATTGTTTCTCTGCAACCCACATATTCACAGCGTCGAGACCGCTGAAGTCATAACCATAACCACCACCCTCGGCAATGTTCTCACCATATGGTCCGCCAGAGTGCTCCATAGCACAGTCGTTTGCCCTTATGTTTGCATAGTTTTGTGCATAGTCGACTAAGGTATCGTTCCATGATATGGGACCGACTCCAACCTGTGATCTCGCATCATTGTGCGCGCTAACATAATCATTCGGAGAATTCTGAGCAAAAGAAGAAGAAGCGAGAGCAACGAAGACAATTACAACAGAAAGCAACGAAAAAAGGTTGCGAGTCGACATCTTAATTCTTCTCTATATTGCTCGAAACACGATAAGTTTGTGGAGGATATAGTTGATTAACACGCGATATTTATAGCTAGAAACTTATAACTAAGCTTTCAAAACTTTTAATTACTCTATCTTTGACCATTGAATAAGCTGAATATGTAGCTAGGAGCCATACGAATTACTGATTTTAGCAAGTGTGTACAAATTAGCGTAGACTTTGGTACACGAGGAGAATTGACTTCTTATGGAGATTTGGTCCTCAATATTGAATTAGAAAGTAAGCTTATTCTGATATTCTCGAACTAGTATATAAGAAATAAAATTCTAAATGATTATATTTTCAATAAATTACAGTTCGCATCACATCTCAATAATGTAATACACTTTGCGTCCCAAAAAATATACCACACTTACCACCCTATTCGGGGGTGCAAAGTGGGGACTTGCGGGGGTGAAGCGTTAGAAAAACTTGTAAACGAAGGGGTCAAAATGTATACAATATTGTTTTGGGGAATATTGAAAGTTGTTCTTGTGTCATGGATTTTATATTAATTCCCCCTTATATTTTTCTTGTTTATTTATTTTTTTGTCGGATAAGGAGTGAGCTACGTCTCCATAATCATAAAAAGCATGGGATATTATGGCAATAACTTTTATCGCCTTATTATTTCATTGATAAACAAATTTGTGAGTTACTTTATATTGCAACAAAACGTGATTTATAATCGCCTCTTTTATAAAATTTTATGTTATGTGAACAATTTTGTCAGTGATATTTGAGAATGACAATTTATCGCAGATGTCTCAATAGAATGAATAAATATTACATATAATTTTGGGCTAAAGATATAATTTAATTGAAGATGTGACATTTACCAATCATCCAAAAAAATTTGGGCTTAGTATAGATTTGACTTATTTTTGAATTTATGTTTTAATATTCATATGGTTTTTGCTTATTTTTCATTATTCAAAATCAAAAACTTTTCGAAAACGTAAGGTCCTTACACCTATACGATTATACCCATTTTGTATCGGGTAGTTAATTTTGATGTAATGCAAGAGATCAAGAATGAATACAGTAATTTAGATCTCCATCATTTTGTGTATAAGATGAATACACTAGTACATTATTTTACAGGTATTACATATAGCCATGGAAGATATTTTAATACGGAGTTCGCCAGTATTGTTACCACGAGGATAATAACTACAGATGATGAGCCATTGACCATTGCAACCTACTTGAGTCGTGTTGCGCCAAACGGCCTGCTTATAATAATGTCCACACACCCGAACGTGCATACAAGAATTATCTTTATAGTGATTATACTGCTTCTCATCAACCCACGATTGAACTGCCTCGACGCCAGTGAAGTCGTAGCCATTGCCGCCGCCAACAGCAACAATTTCACCATAAGGCCTGTACGAATGCTTTACGGTGCAGTCCTTAGCGTAGTTGTGAGCATAAGCCACCAAGCGTTCGCTCCATGATAATGGACCGACACCTACTTGAGATCGGGCATAGTCATGGCGTCGACATAGTCTTTTGTGTTGGGCTTTCTGTAACTATTTGCGGAATAATAAGGACCTAACAAGAGACGGTGCTATTGTATTGGAAATTATAGAAGCAACCACAATCATAAAGACAGAGAATTTAACGTGGAAAACCCTCCCAAGTTGAAGAGTAAAAAACCACAGAGCGCACATCAACAAAATGCACTAGCAGCAAACAGGTACAATTGTTCTTTTCAAGTTTTATTGGACCTAAACTTGAGGCATACACTAGAAGCAGAGATAGAATGCAATATGGATAATAGTACTGGAAACTACCCGCTCCAAGATCTCAATTTTATCCAAACATGCTGCTCTGAAATTGCAAGCTGAAGTTGTTACTCTGCTACTGAAAACTGAAATGCCGGTGGAAGCAGAAACCTGCTTCTGCTCTGGAACCTGAGAACTGCTTCTGTACTGAAAACTGAGAGCTGCTCCTGCGCTGAAATCAAAAAGCTGCTCCTACGCTGAAAACTGAGAGCTTGCTGCACACCTTCTGGAAGCAAAATAACCTACCGCACTCTCTTCTCCTTTTTTGTGTGTTTTTGATGTACCAGCAACAATGGTGCAAAACCTGGGCACGGCACTCTTCAGAGGGAAAAAAACTGCAGGCAAAGTCTCTAGGTTTTTTTTTTCCTCTTCTTGCTGGACCTTTTCCAGCCCAACAGTTTGGCAAGTTTTGAGCTAGAGAAACAGAGAGTAGAACCTCGAAGGTAATGAGTATGAGCAGAAGCGAAGAGAGTTGAATCGACATAGTTGAATCGGTTAATTATATTAAAATACATAAAATAAATTTTATTTATATTTTAATATTTAAAATATTTCAAGACATATTTAGATATCCAATGATAGTTTCATTTACATTAAGATACCTACAAATAAGTAAAAGATATTTACATCCCTAACTTGACCCATTTGACCATTCTTTTTCACCCTCAGTTGACTCTAACTATCATCACTCCCTGTCACCCGTCATGCTTGCTGCAGCCATCACTACACCACCAAAATCCTAACCTTGACTTGTGAGTTTCAAACCCCATGACTATTTAAATCCATCCAAAACCTCACCACCCTCCTCATAGACCTCATCGTTCGAAGACCAACAAGCAAAAGAAAATGAGTATTTTAATATTCGACTTACCAAGGGAATTTGAGGGTGAATTTGAATCCATTATCAACGATGATGATGATCGTTCAATGTCGACGACGGTTACAATGATCAACGGCTAAAATGATTTCAGGGTTGATGGGTTTTTGGATAGCCAATGATCGACGACGACGACGTCTGTGATTAACCCATCAACATAGAAGAGAAGCTGGCGGTTTAATTTTTTACGAAGAAAGTTTTTGGGAGGGTTTCGAAAACACGTTGCTTAAGAGCGATGACCATCGTCGTATCGATGGAATTTTGTGCGTTTTGTCTCTGCGATTGAATGGATAAAAAAAAAGGATTTTTTTGGATTGATTAATAATTGGGTTCTGGAGATGATGTCCTGTACAACTTTAATATCCTTTTTAATTTTCCTAAAAGCTTACGATCTCTTTTTAAAAATGGTGGTTTGGTTGGCTGTAATTTATTATAAATTGATGCTCCACAATTAGATTGTCCCTTCAAAATTATTGAGGGGACAATGCTCCATGGTTTCCCACAATACGGACTTTATTGTTCATTGATAGGGTTCATATCAACGTTGGGTTCATATTAAACGATTGTGATGCGTGAACTTTGTTCTCCCATGGAACAAACCATATATGAAGTATATAATGTCTTTAACAACATCAATGAGAGTTTCAAGATCATGACAGTTATTGGGATGCTTAAACTTCGTCATATAAGGAATAATGTTATGTTTTAATATCTTAACATTCAAGTTTGAATATTTGAAATTATATTTCGTTTAATATTTTATCGTGACGTTCATATATCATACTCATAGTTCACATAAAAAAATTAACAATTTACATTTCATCATTTACAGTTTACTTATCGGTTACAGTTTATATATAACGATTCACATATCAACAGTATCATTGTATATGACAATTTGCTTCATCAGTATTTATATTTAACAAAATTGCTTGATATTCATATATAAACACATCGAGTCTAAAATATTTACGATCCTTATAATATTTCGATCGTTACATAGCATCACCTGATTCACACTCAGTTTATATAACATCATCATCGGTTTACATATTTCAATGTGGAATTCAATCCTTAAATACAAACACCAACAATTCATAGAGTAAAAACAACAGTTTACAGAGCATTTTTATAAGTTCACATACTCTAATATCGACTGCCTTGGATATATGCCAACGCTAACCGTTCATATAGCACATCCAACGGTTTATACAACATACTCAACAGTTCATGTAACTAAAATAACAGTTTATATACCATAACTAAAATACAGTCATGTTGGACATTCAAAGGTAAAAAGAATAAGCATGATAAAAAATTTGGCCAAAAGTTTTCCTATGGCAAACATGATTCTCATGGCTATTAGCGTTTGAAACCTGAAATTTCGTGCCTGGTTCTCTGAAATTTTCAATTGAGTCATTGTCACAATGGTCCTGGTGCCATGCGAAATAGCCATTGCTAGCTATAGACCTTGCTTAATTTAGTCAATGCATGGTTAGTTATGTAGCATGGACAGAGTTAATTTAAAGACTGGATCAAAAAGTCGCGAAATCTGTAAAATAGGGTTTCTGGTTTCTCACATTTAGGATAGTTTGCTGAGCGTAAAAGAAGTATTAGAAGTCCGTGGCTTCATAGATATTTCCTAAGCACTTCAAGAAAGAAAGTGCTTATATGTCCTAACTTCAAATTGAGTGTAATCACGAGCAATAAAATGGTCTTGATGCCATGAGAAATAGCCATTGCTAGCTATATAACTCACTTAATTTAGTCGATGCATGGTTAAGTATATAACACGGTCAAAGTTAATTCAATGACCGAATCAGAAATGGTTGCAAAATTTGTGAAATGGATTCCTATGTTCAATCAGGGTCATCTGCTGAGCATAAAACAACATTAGAAGTTTGTGGCTTGTTGTAACGCCTCCGGATTCCCTGTCCAATACCTGCTAAACACGTGGCATTACCGTCGCTCCAAAGTTTCCCTCGAAGCAATGCGACAAGAATACAAGGGGTTTAAGTATCAGAAACATAGGATCTAGAAATAAATATCCAACTTACATCGTCTTGTATTACATGAAAATTAATGTCTAGGAAAAAAAGGACAATATTACAACGAGTCGAATTCATTCATCCTCGCTAAGTGACGGACCCTTCCTCGAATCTTTATTACCTGAAACGAACATGTAACCGTGAGCTCGAAAACCCAGTAACACAGGATACACATCCATCTCAAGGGTCTGGCATGCTTATTATATCATGCATTTCCCATGCGCAAACAGAATGCAATGCAAGCAACACCGAGCAATCATATGCCAATCAGAAACGTTTAAATACGTACAGGATAATAATAATTCAAGTCAAGCAGGTTAATCTCTATTTCATTATCACTAGCCTTTATTAAAGCTTTTACAGGTTAATGACATGTTTTGACATGTTATATTGATTCTCAGGAATTTTACAGATAAACAACATACTTTTGTCACGTTATAACAATGCTTATAACTTGTATAGGTTAATAACATGAGAGGAGTTACAACAGGAATTTAATATTAATAGTATCATCATACTAATAACAATTAAACAAACAGGATTGTCGCTGCAGACGACTCAGGATGGTTAATGATAACCAAACACGGCCACCAATTATATTTCAATTGATGCCGCTGCGTGCCCGTGAAGGGAATTTCTATCCCTCCCTAACTAGTCAGGACTCGTAACTCTCCCAGTTATTTACAGGAATATCCTTATTATTCAGGTTTTCAGGACTTTCAGGCAGGTAGCATGAAATTAAACATATTAATTCCATGTATAACATGATTCAATATTTTCAGGCATATATAATGAAATTAATCATATTAATCCATGTATAGCAGGTGACCATCATGGTGTTCATAATTTGAGATTTCAGGTATATAATATGAAATTAAACATATTAGTCCATGTATAGCAGGTGACCATCATGGTGTTTCATAAATTTATATAACGCTATATTTTATAACGTTCTTAATAATTTTCAGGAATAATAATTCGTTACAAAAATAATATCAACAAGCACAGGATATCACACATCAAGAGTAAGCAATATTCAGGAAATCATTATTTAAATTCTATAATATTCTACAGGTTGCATCGTTATCCTTCTGTCAAACAAATCAAGTCAATCAAATAATCACACTTTTATTCTTTTTATTTATCATGCAAGTACGTGATCACACAATCATATAAATAAAATCACGCACATATAATTTAGGATAACGATGTGTGTTACCTTGTCATAACTGAAACCTCCAAAATTAATCTAAGGCTCAATTCTGCTGCTGTATAACGTCAGTACCTACACAATAAGCAACCATAAATACCCTCGTATTTATTTCTCGAAACAATGTATGTAACGTATATTGTAACGTTTAAACTAATCTAATATTTAATTAATGACAAGGAGCCCATCCCCTTTCCCCCGCTGCACATCCAACGCAACCCCGAGGCCGACTCTATGCGGCCAGTTCTCCCCGACCAGGTCGACGGCAGCCAGGGAAATCACGATGCGACCGAGGTGGGGGCGAGGAGTGATGCTCGCTCGATGGCAAGAGGCCGCGAAGATGAAGAACATCGACATCACCTCGTGTACGATAAATCTCGTCGAGGATGCTGAATTCCGACGGATTCTGATTATACCGGTATCGAGGACGCACCAGCTAAGGAGGCCTCGTCGGGATTGCTCCAGATTCGGATGGAAAAGCCTCGCCGATTGCTGATGGTCGTGGGTTGGGGTTGCGGTGACAAGCCGAGCTTGGATCTGGGATTGCGAGGCGGTGTCGGGCTTCAGGCAGGGTTGGTGATGTCGGGTTGTTCCAGATCAAATCGCGGACTAGGACGGGGAAAGTCGGGAATGTATCTCGCACGTTGTCGCCGGAGAAGGAGGGTCGAATTCGACCGAAATCCAACTGCTCTACTGCTTCCGGCGTCGGGAAAAGGGACGGGCCGCGATAGGTTTCAGGCGGGTTTCAGGGCGGGTTCGGATCCGGCAATACGGATATAGTATGAGAATAAAATAAACTAAAATAAAATATAAACGAATACGAAGTTAGAGTGAGAGATGAATTCATACCCCTTTCTCTGTTTCAGTTCTACTCGTCGATGTTCTTCTCGGAGGCTAGGTCAAAACTTGTGAGGTCAATAATTTTGAAAATATTTATATTGAGACGTGATTGAAATATTTATGGAAACGGTTGAGATTTTCGCGGGATTCTTGCATCGTTCAAATATATTTATCATATTTAAAATATTTACTTCCTTATTGAATTCATTTCGAGATATTACACTTGTAGTTTACAAGTATTTCCTATGCAGTACTTCACGATGGAAAAGTGCTTATGACATTTGATCAATTTGACATCCTAATGAGACTCGATTTGGCATGAAGATGCAAAAATAGTACTTCAAGACCCGACCATGGGTTTTCAAGCTCATTATTGTATATAAGATTGGATTCACCCCACGGCTTGGAAGGGTCGGGATCGACGGGCCATTTAACAAGGGTTTCAGATACGACCATAGCCCTCGACCCGTCTCCAATGAGCCGAAGTGAATGAATAATGTTTTATGTCTCAACTTACCGTAACTTTGAAAAGATAAAATCCAACAAACCCTTGCTCGATTCATGCTCAAGAGCCAAGTCGACCAAAACCCGATCAAAGCCTAAACTGGTCGAATCAAACCCAGGGGACAAAAAAAAAAAGACCGAATCCGGTTAGACCACGTTTGCACCACATCACTTCTCCGATTTCGCAGAGGGGTCTTCTGGTATTTTGTTTATGTAGATTTTTATTCACATACCGTTGCACCCACAATGGTAGAAATCCATAACCCTAATTATATGATCAGAGATTCGAAGACCGGATATAATCCTTACAACTATTGTAACCCTAATCACATTTTTATGAATGCTTTTGTCCTTTTTCTCTCACGGTACCGCAACTTTGGGTTCGTATAACGGCAGTCTCCCAGTCCCAGTCAGCATTTGGGTCTTCCGCGGCGGCTGGCATGTGCATCTTTACCTTCAACCTTTCCTTCAATTTTAAGGACATATCCTCAATTCCTCGGTCAATCTATTTGATACTGTGAGGTATAGTATACATCACTTTCTTTTAAATGTCTTTTTTGGTGCACGAGGAGCAGTGAATTGATGGAAAATTGTTTAATCAGTTGCTAACCATATGTCCAACCTAACATTGTGATTTGTTATATCTATCTATGTGTCAAGACTTTCCTAAATATATGACTTCGTCGAGGAAAGTTGAACCGTTTTTTGACATTGCTGTAAGTTAGTGATCATTCTGTGCTATCTACATTAGGTACCCCTCGGCGTAATTAGTTCTCACGGTACATTGGACTGATTCTAAAGACACAACTGCACAAGTGATTTGTTTTGTAGTTTAAGAGGAAAATTTAGGGTCAATCACTTATGCTTCAACGATTATGCTCCAACAACCAGTCTAGCTGCTTTTGGAAAAAACGAATATATTTCCTTATCTGCATTCATAGATCGAGTTTAACAAAGACATATGTCTCTCTTTTTCTTAATAAATTATAATCTTGTCTAATTTATTTTTTTTTATAAAAATATCAATACATTTATATTATTTATTTTATATTATATCAATCGTTTTCTCTATAGTTTTTTTTTAAACTTTTTTCACCCAAAACAAATCAAAAATATGTTACTCTTTATCATAAAAATCTAAACATATACGCGACAATCCTGCAGCTACCTTTCAATCCAATATAAAACTTACTATTTGCACCCGCATTTCTTCCCAAAAGGCATCATCTGTACTTCCAATTAGCACTTAATATTATAATTCCAAAGAACTGTCCTTCCCATATTTACTGTTAGCCTAGACTATTGGTGCTCCATCGAGTATGTATATATCCTTGGCATCTCCACACCGATCAAACAGCTACATACCTTCATCCGATTTGTCATTGTCTTTGACTCCATTTTTGCACAATGGAGCTGAGAGTGATGAAGATGATGCCGTTGGCGGTGATGGTGATGAGTTTCCTGCTGGTTACGAACCGAGTTATGGCCGGAAACAGGGTCAGGTTTCTGCCGGGGTACGACGGCGAGCTTCCGTTCAAGCTCGAAACCGGGTAAGGATACTCACACTTGATGCTATTAAGATATTAATCGTAATAATTTGTAATCATAGCAATTTCGTTTATGAGTGGTCTTAGGTAAATGAAATATTTTTTTTAATATTAAAAAATATCAAATTAATCTCATCCATTATAATACATTCATTGATTTCTCTTCCCCTAACCTCAAAAAAAAATTATTATTATTTTAATCAAAATCCATTTAAATTCAAAATAAACTATGAAACGTAAGACATATTATATCTGTAAATCTTATACCGCCGACAGACTTTTGATATGGTTGGTAGGTATTGTCGTCGCAACGACCACCCTTACAGATGCTCAAGATGTATTAAGGGGGGCAGTGTTATTTGTGGTATAACCTGTGAATGGTTTCATAGGAATAGTTCATCAAACCAAATAAATAAATAAAAATTGCATAGGAGTATTACATAGTGGGGGTTTTCTTTCAGATTCTGGGATATTGGGGTACATGTTGCTGTAGTGTTGACTTTGGTTATGTAGCACTCAGGCGGTTGGTGGCCAGTAGTGTATATTGTCTATGCCTAAATGTTACAAGCACGGGTGTGCCAAAGGAGGCAAATTAAATTGCACAGTCCTTGCAGGGCATGAATTAAATTGCTGGCAAGCTGCTCATAATTCATAAACATAGCAATTTTCTAAAGCGCCTTGTGCGCCACCTAAACACATGGAATAGTAGTATTTATACCTGGCCTCAGATATTATAGTAGTATCATATTGGAGAATGCAACATCCCAAAAATTGACTTAAAAAGGGTTTGATGAAGTCTTGAAGATCTATATCAATATTTTTCTTTTGGGAAGTCCATTAATTTATAACTCTTGTGAAGTAGTTATGATGGGTGACTATTGTGTGTGCGAGACCGCATCGGGACTAATATTGATCAGTGGGACCGGGGCGTTACAAAGAACGCGTTGATCAGATGAACACATATTTACAGATATATTGTTTCTCGGTAGAATTGTTGATGCAGGAATGTGACTTGGTCGATCGATTTATGGTGGATAACTTAAAATGTGTAAATTGTAATCTCTAACTTCAGGTACACCTCGGTGAAAGGATCGGAGATGTTCTATTACTTTCTTGAGTCAGAAGGGAACCCGAAGGAGGATCCTTTCATGTTGTGGTTTAGTGGAGGCCCTGGCTGCTCTGCTTTCAATGGCTTGATCTATCAAATTGGTACCATCTTCTTTTTCCCTCTTTTGATTCCTTGGTTCATTTCATTTGTTGGATCACTATTGGTATCAGGTTCTTACGTAGTCGATTAGTAGGTCTCTTATTTCAAGTCTCGATAGAACCAGTCTCGCACCACCAGTAAAAAGTTCGTGATTAAGGATAAAATTCCTTAGCCACATGCTGTCATAGTAACATGACTTGCATATATTGGCATTCAATTCTATGCTTTCATGGGTTTGCAGGTCCAATAGCTTTCAATATTACACCTTATGAAGGAGGCTTGCCTACACTGCAGCGTGTCGAAGCTACATGGACAAAGGTGCACTGCAAATTTATCAACGCTAATTAGCTCTCCCAGTCAACCTCATTTCTCTCTGATTCATTTCGATACATTTTCGATCATTTCGTATTTACATTTGTTTCTACTCGTCGTTGATCAGAGCGCCAGCATTTTGTTCGTTGATTCTCCTGTTGGCAGTGGCTTCTCCTATGCAACTGATCTTGCTGAGTATTACACCTCAGACTCTAAATGGGCGGAACAGACCTATCTTTTCTTAAAGAACGTGAGTATATATCAGTGCACTATATATTGAGATATGCCCTAGTTGGTTTCTCACATATCAAGGATGAAGCAAAATTTACAGTAGCACAGAAAATTAAGTTGGTTCATAACTCATTAGCTTAGACTTAATTTTCGAATATTATGCAGTGGATGGTCGAACACCCACAATATCTCAAGCTACAACTGTTTATTGGGGCTGATTCATATGCTGGGGTGCCCGGTCCGATCATTGTTCAAAAGGTCCTAGATGGTAATTCTCTAAACAGAACTGCTCCTATCATCATTCAAAACGTTACTGTTTCAGTGTCATCCCTTTATGCATATAACTGTTATATCATCAAGTTTTGGGCTATTGTTCAGGCAATGCTGCCGGAGATTACCCCCACTTGAACCTCAAGGTGACAGAGCATTTTCCGTATCCAGTGATGAATGAAATCATTTGCCACTGAAATTGCATTAAATTATTGATGGTGTCTTTTGCCTTGTGAATTGTTCTCAGGGCTATATCCTTGGATGCCCAAGAACAGACATGTTTATCAACGACAATGCGAAGATCAAATTCTGTCACAGGATGGGTGCCATTCCTGATGATCTCTATGAGGTAATTATATCTTCTGAAACTTCATGCTTGAATTTTTCAAAAGGATAATTTCTTGACTGAAAAAAAAATATAATAATTTATTGTAATGCAGGATTGTAATTTATCACAGTTGCTATCTCCCCTAACAAACTTGATTTCTTGCAGGCGGCACTAGAAAATTGCGATGGAAACTATTTTCATCAGGAAAACACGTCCAACATCGAGTGCATGGAGTCTGTCCACTTGATCAAACCAGTAAGTGCAGCTTGCATCATCATTTATCCTGCTAGTGCTAAAGGTTATTTATAGTTATGATCAAGAGTTGAAATACATATGAAAGAACTACTCTATATTCTGATTTGCAGTTGATGGATGACCTGAACACCTACAGTTATTTGGAGCCAGCATGTATCTGGTCTTCTCCTGATCATCAAACAGAAGAAGGAACACAGCGACGATCATTGGGTGAAGAACCGGAAAAATCACTTATTTCTCCGTTTAAAATCCCAGACCTTTGGTGCCGTGTGAGCCTTGTTCCCTTATCTAACTCGCTTAATTCCATATTTTTTGTCAAATGATCTTTGTTGCTGAATCAGATGATCTGTGCAGAACTTCAACTATTCACTATCTTATATTTGGGCTAATGATATCCGCGTGCAAAAGGCTCTTCATGTCAGAGAGGTTCGCTCTATTTTCCACTGATCATGACAACTCATTTATACACGCCTTTACCGGTTGGGAATGAGTCAGTTTCTGTTATGGCTTAGACTTCGACGAACCTGATCATTGGTGTTTAATCCTCTGTATGATGATGACCAGGGAACAATTCAAGAATGGGTTCGATGCAACAACACCTTGAACTATGACTATGATGTTACTAGTGTTTTGGGCATTCACCAGAACCTCAAAAACACCAACCTGTATGCTCTAGTCTACAGGTAATTCATGTTCACTCTTCTTTCCCTTTATGAGAACATTAAGAAAATAAACCGTCTCTCTAAACAATAGGAATAAGACTAACGTATACCTTGTGCTCACTAGATTTAATCCTGACAGGAACACCTGGGTGTGGTGGTGGTTGTTTCCCTTTATCATATTTGATAATCTCACACTAACATCTTGTTGGCTTCAAATCATTTGGTTAATCAACGGAGTCACGAGTTCTCATGACTTTTCTGGAAAGACCCAAAAAGTTGGAGGATTGAACTTTATGGATGCACTTTTTTAGCTTGGTAAGATAATGTGCCTGTCTTCTCAAATGTGCTGATTTCTTATTGCAGCGGCGATCATGATCTGACAGTACCGCATGTTGGCACACAAGACTGGATTAATCTACTAAATATGAGCATTGACAAAATCTGGTCGCCGTGGTTTGTGAACGGAGAAGTTGCAGGGTAAGCTAATTCACATGATTAATCCTTAACAAGTTGAACTCCTGATAGAAAGAAGGAAAAAGCTCAGCTCGTGATCATCTGGATTTGTTTTACACATTGCAGATACACTATCAAGTATTCTAACAATTGGTTCACCATGAATTTCGCGACCATAAAGGTAAGCAAACATTCATCATTCTCCTACTACTAATTACTGCGTGCTGCGAATACTTATACTTTGATCATTCATGGTTTTCAGGGCGCAGGGCATTCGCCACAGGAGTATAAGCGCTCCGAATCATACGAAATGTTCAGGAGGTGGATACATTGGTATCCCATATAGTATAGAGTTGTCATACTTTTGCTGAAGAGCATCGAAGATAATATTGAGATAATGTATATTCTTGTTCGATATGTGATTACAGAGTAACAACTATTCATCTGTCTCTGAAGGTGGGAGTTTTGGATGACTTACGCCTGGAGAATATAATCTACATTATCTCAATTTGAAAAGAGGATGCAATTTGAGTAATAATGGTGATATGATTCATATTGTTACATCTACAACCAGTCTTTTTTTTTTTTTATGCTGAGCTAATTCAATAGTTTTGCTTCGTGGTATATGAATTTATATTTTATGATTTAATACAAAAGTTGACTTATGTGTCATTGCTCGAGCTACCCATCCTTGCTTGCTTGGATTCTATGACGTGCTACCCACAATTGTCTTGGATCAGTAAAATTCCAAGTCAGCCAGCTATCCTAGGATGGCTAAAGCTGAGCACCTGAAATAGGAAGTCCATTGAGTATGTTACAGGTAGTAAGGAGATTTGATTTGGTCTACCTACACAAGAATATCGAGAACTACATAAACTTGGAGCCAGTTATATCTATTATTCATGTGTCAAGGCCACTTAACATAATCACAAAGATGACATAGTCGGACCAAAATTAGCTTAATATCTGATCAGTATCGTCTTCAAGATATCAAAAAACAAATCTCTTATACCAAAATAATAACGAATCTTAACTACAGCAACAGGGAAAAGTAAAAAACACGTAACGTGAACGCGTCATGTTTCCCCCTTTGCCAAAAATATCCACCGGAAAAGCTAATCTGCAGCAAGCAACCCCATTTTCCCCGCACCTTCCTCTCATGAACCAAATGTCTCACATCTATATATACTTTCCCATCACCCCTCTGTAAATTTTCTTCACAAATCAAAACAGCCAAACAAACCAACCCAACAAGAAGAAAGATGAGTTACTACAACCAGCAACCCCCCGTCGGCGTCCCTCCTCCTCAAGGTGGGTCCCGTCTGATCAATCTTATTTTATTCTTATCGAATCAGATAATCGTTTAATCAGGGATTTGTTATTTTGTTTCAGGGTATCCGCCAGAAGGGTATCCTAAGGACGCGTACCCGCCCCAAGGATACCCTCCAGCGTCAGGGTACCCGTCCGTTGGGTACCCACCTGCGCCAGGGTATCCTGGAGGGTACCCTCCGCAGGGGTATGCACCTCAGGGGTACCCTGGTCAGTATGGTCCGCCGCCGCCTCAGCAGCAGAATCAGGGACCCTCTTTCATGGAAGGATGGTATGCTACTGTTATATGTCGTTTGTTTTCTTGATTGGGTATACTGGATCTGTGTGTTGTTGGATTATGGGTTTGATTCGGTTTAGGGTTTGTGCAATTTTGGGATTGAAAGGGTTTGCGGATTCGGTTTTCTCGTTTATTAGGGTGTTCATGTTGTTGGCATGTTTCTTATTAGTACGTGTTATACTATCGGCCTTGGGATGAATTGGAATACACTAGTAGGAGTAGTAAAAGGATTTATCTGGAAAATAATACATTCGGAGCGGTGTATACGATGGTAAAAAGTGTGATCTCGTGTGTTATTGTGAGATGGATTGCTACTGCTCTTGTTACTGATATGAAGTGGTAATGGGTGTGCTCGCTTGAACACACAAGGGCGGTCAGTAGAGTAATTTTAGAGGGAAGGGCCTCCTTGTGCTGCTGACACCATCTAATATACTAGTGGTAATGGTCTTTTTGTATGCTGATAGCATTGTGTAAGGTTTGCTTAGTTTTAGCATGAACTTGAAATGAGCAGCTGCATTTTGTTCATAAGGGTATCCAGCCTCAATATCCATTGTTAATTCGTGGTCATGGTTTTAGCATGGAAAGATCAGAACTGGGAAGCTTTCAGATCATATAATCTCCCGGTGTAGTTGATTTTAGTTATTATGCATGCATATCTTGTGTATTGTTTATCATAAAGTCGGTCCTTAGTTCTGTTAGATTTTTCCCATTGCAATGAAAGAAGAAATGTAATCATATTGATCTCTTCTCGAAAGTAATCTGGGTAGTGGATAAATTTAAAATCTCAGCTGATTCCTTTTATAGTGGTTTGGTAGACATCAGGAATATTTTCCCTTTTCTTGCTGCTTTCTCTGTTGTCATTTGTGCGTGACCGAGTAAAAAGCCATAAGTTGTTAGGTTCATTCACTCTACAAGTAAAGAATTTAGAAGAAAGAACGGGTATCAGGAAGAAAGGAAAATCCTCTTCTTCCAATTTCTGTTTGTAAATTCTGTTAATCCTCTTCTTCCAATTTCTATTTGTAAATTCTGTTATTTTTTGTTTCTTGAGCCGACTACTGCTAGAGCTTCTACCTTGATAAACTTTGTCCGAGTTCCTTAAGTCATCATATGATTCATATCATACTTATGTTGATAAATGATTTGACTAATGACATAGAGTCTAGTGTACATGGATAAATCAATGCCATGTGTCCTGCTCCTTTAAATCTGCAACTGATCTGTTATTAGTGTGCTTATGTAGGTAAAGTTTGTAGCATGCTATCTTTTGAAGACAAATACTTCTACATAGGTGAATTTTTGGTAAAAACGCTGTTAGGATCTTTGCCTAGGAAAATACTTCTACATTGCATTTCCCCTTTTCTATTTGTCGACATTCCGTATTGCTTTTTACGGTTTAGATTAAAGTGACTAGGCAATCATGGCTGTGGTAATCTCTAAATACTTGTGTCCTGTGTATCTTTCCATCGGGACTAGTTATATATTTGTCGACGTTGTCCCTTTATTCCTTCACCTTCTGTATTTCTAACTAAGCTACCTTCATCCAAGGATGTGCGAGGAATATAACGTCTTGGGTGGACAACAAACCGTAGCGAAAATAACAGATATTGTGTCTATGTCCACGATCAATGAATTCAAATACCCGTTATTTTTCGTGATGAACCATTAGAAAAATGTTCTAGTGATATTGAACGTTCTTCTTGTTTCCATGCTGCAGTTTAGCTGCTCTCTGCTGTTGCTGCCTATTAGACGCATGCTTCTGAGAAGGCAATGGACATTCCAAGAATTCAATTGAAGGCTGAAGATTGATGAAATTCATATGCTGATTCATATATGTGAAACTCTATGATATGGTTGTTTCATTCATTGTCATGATTTGGATGCTTCGTTTTACCTTGCAGCTGCCTGATTCGAATGCCAGATTTGGTTTAGAGACTGCGGATGACTATTATTGCTTTGATGTTCCGTTGATTTTCATTCTTGTGATGAGTGATATAGTGTGCATGACACTAATAATCTCCTGTTTGCTTGTGGGAAATATATGTGACTGTAGTTCATGATCATTTTGTCTTGTCATGAAGGCGAATACCAGATGGTTTCAGATTGGCCTCAAATAACCGCGGCTGCCATCTTGTTGGTAGCATTGTGTTTATACATTGATGCTCCTTTTTTGCCGGTTGAAGATCTATTCAACTAGAACCTGGAGAACAGGATCTGCGTGAAAGCTAGTTGTTCTCTGGATTTAGGGATACCCATATCAGCTTAACCAAATCAATTCCAATTGATACAATCTTCTGTTTATCGCCATTTGAGCTGTACAAGCGAGAACAAGTTGGCAAAAGTTGGCTTGAATTTGTCAATGTTGGACCTGTTATGGATTCAGAGATTTGTTTTGCATCACCTGACAATCACAGTTGGTTATTTATCCATCAGAATAATATTGCCTAAAACTTCGTCGACATTTAAGTGTGTGGAGAGCAGAACTGACGTTAGGAGAGATACCACAATATCCAATGATCTGACCAATGGAGAACCAAAAGCCTTAGAAAGTTATAATACATTTCCCTTTGATAGCCAAATCAACAGATTTTGCGGAAAGTCGAAGTGAATGATCTCTAATTTTAGAACTTACACACCAAAACATATCCGAAGAAAATGAAATCAGATCATCCTACATTTCATGTAAAAAAGTTCCAACACTCAGTTCTACAAGTGAACAGTCTCAAGAAACCACCTCTTCATAAATATTCTGGAGCTACCAAGGACTTGAAGGTATCCAGGATAAATATGAGAAATACAAATTTTACAACAAATAACCTGATCTTGAATCCAGGAAAAACGCACAAATACAGGCAAAGCTCGACGGGACAACAGTGATCACCTTGGTCCTTGCACCTTCTGCATCTGTTTTTCACTGGATGATTATGGAGTACTAGACTGATCCCCAATACCTCCCAGGGCGAAAAGGAGCCTCACGATTACAAATACAAGAAAAACATGCAAGGAGATGATGCCAGTTGAAGGCAATTATTTGCAGGATACATGACTCTCACCATGAGGAAAATCTCCAGCAAGTTTGTATCATATTTGCATCATGGCAAATGAATGACCTTCAAAAAAGCAGGAAGCAGCAACAAAATTTATGATCATTGACACTAATGAATTGCATAGTCCTATCATTTCGGCAGCAAAAAGGGTTTTCTTGACCAAGGATACTAATCGTGCATGGAGATTTCCGTGAGAGGGAGGAGTGAAGAGTGAAATTCATGACCTGAATTATTACTTTGAAAAGAGGTTCAGTAGACCACTTAAGCATAAGAACTAAGAGGTAGCTAAAACTTTTTTTTTCTTTCTTGATAAAATCAATCCTATCTTTATACTATTTTTTTTTCCCTTTTTTGGTCTTTTATGTGTTATAATGTATGTCATGTAAACCATGTGTTATAATGTGCCTCTTTGCAAGTAAACCATGCATGCTTTTGTGTTGTGTGTACATCTCTTGTTGATGCAAGGATAATTCAGACTTGGATACACCAGATTTATCTTTAAGAAGCAAATGCATCACAATATTTGGAAGTACCAACATAGAGAAAGAATTATTTTTATTATTATTATTATTTTGATAATGAACATAGAGAAAGAATTAATACAACTGAAATAGACTTTAGAATATACCAGTTTTTGGAGTACTTCGGCCTCTAGGAGTCTTCATTGCAGCTTCTACTAATGCTTGAGCAGCTACTGCATCAGCTTCAGCAGCCTCTGCTTCTCTTGCTGCCTCTTCGGCTTCCGCTATAGCTAATTCTGCTTCAGCGACAGCTAGAGCAGCTGCAGCAGCCGCCTCTTTTGCCGTCATAGTCCGCATCTTTGCCAACTCCGAATCTATCTGGGATCTAGTAAAAAGAGGCACTTCACCTCTCTCCACTTTTGGAGTTGTGAATTGCCTCATCTCCCGATCTACCACAGATAGAGTTTTCCTTCTGTCTGAAGATAACGGCGGGGGCACAATGCTGTAATATCCTTCATCCTGTAAGAGATGACTTCCATTAAACAAGAATAAGCACGTCCATGAATTGAGGAGCACGTCCATGAAAGCCCACACGAGAATAAGCACAGGCTCATGTCCGCACACACCTGCAGGAATACATGCAAACTCCTAAGCTAGTTCATCATGTTCTATCCTTTCAGAGTGATTTAACCATATGCACCACTTTGGAGTGCAGACACAACTTCATCATGTGATTTACATGTGAAAAAGAGCTTACCCTGATGAGTTTTCCATTCGACACCAATAGCTTCAACTTTGCAGACAATAGCTTTTTGAACTGAGGCGGCGCCCAATATTGATCCTACAGAAGAAGTAGGACAATTATAAGCAAGAGCGGCCGGACAGGGAAAAACCTTTTGCATACAACTTTACACTTCTTCTTTTTTGTCTCTGTGTGTGTGTTTTTATGGAGCAGGAAAAAAACAAACAGGAGAATTTAGAAGCCAAATAGAGTAGGAATATAAACTTAAATTTTGAAGAGCAGCCAAATTGAAAGATTGTCATTCATATCACGGTTGTCATTCATACCAAGCCTGGTTATTGAGAAGAATCAGCTCTATATGAAAGATTGTCATTCATATCAAGCCAGGTTATCTAGAAAAATCACCTCTATATAAGAAGCAATAGCAGTTTTACTGGAACCACCATCTTCTCCCAAGTTCGTTATAGCCTCCAATATGAGATTGTCCAATCTACAAAGTGAAAGATAAAACTGCACAATGTAACTACTATAGTTCGGTATTCTTAACCAAACCAACAGACTAATTGGGCAAATTAGGAAAAGTTAAACACTACAAGAAAGTTTCCTGTCACAAAAATACAAGAAGACTGCACCACATTACAAGGAAAAGTGTTGATTTAGATCAACATTTTAATATCCCAAATTATTCCTGAATCATGAGCCCGAGGTGAAGGAGTTCGATCCACCCCTTTTTATATTGTAATATGAATATCATTTGTATTATGAATGTTCATCATGCCTCACTCAAAGTAGAGTAATACATAGTTGGGAGGAGCCTAGGAAATCTTACCTGACGATGGATCTTTTGGAAGCAGGAATCTGCGGTGTTGGACTAGAACTAGAGGCTGGATGGGCATCAAGTTCTTCATCAGTTAGAGGTAATTCACTAGCACTTGCCGAATTGTCATCTTGATGAGAAGCAAGTTGCACCCTTTTTGAAGCTACCTTCAACTTTTCCCGTGAACCTAACCCATTTGCCATCACACTCAAGTTTCTCCATTTGTCCTGAATATAGATAAAATGGCAATTAAGGAAAACCATAAAGATCAAAGGTAAAGGAACAAACTTCCATATCATATCAGATTTCCACAGTGCAATCTAAAAAGTTTCAAGTACAAAAGCTTATATATTAAGGTAATAGTACCTTCAAGTCGACATTTGAACGCAAATATAGAATACTGCTGAATTCGGGGTCCTTGAGGATAGTGCGCCATTTTCCTGCGCCATGTTTGATGACTCCAGCTTTAAGCGCTGCTTCTTCTTCGGCTGTCCATTTTTGTTTGGGGGCACCCATCAACCTAGTAGTTAAACAGAAGGAGAGCCAACATTTTTTTAAAAAAGAGTAGAACTTCATTTTACATTTGCAATCCATAACTAGAAGATCAAACTCATCAAATCATATGATGAGAATTTTGGATATATGCTTTGGGGATAATAAATTAGAAAAACAATTAGAAGAACAATTGACATTACCAAGAGAGAGATAACGCATCAAGGTGAGAATGGTAAGTTCGAATTAAACAGGATAAACCATGACAGGAATTTATTTGAAACATCAACACCCCTGGAATGTTTAAAGATCCTCATGGCTGTACATAATGTTTAGGTAGTAGCTTGGTGTCACACCTATTAAAACTTCAATAGTTCGGAATGGATGACTACTGAGGCAGCGGATCAGGCTTTCTTCACTACTAGCACTTTGAATGAAACCACTTATACGACCACTTAACTGGCTTTAAAATCTTCTAGAATACGGATGACACCAAGAAAATCAATAGGATCATTAGGGGGGGGGGGGGGACAAACAATAGGAGCTCGTCGTTGCCAAAGCTAATGAATGCTCTTGCATGTCTAGCCAGTGATTTAGCTTGTAGCATTCTATAAGATCACCAAAATGCCTAAACTTCTTGACATTTTGTGATAGGGTCCAATTGAAATTTAATGAAGTCAAATGTAACATCACTATTTTCATTTTCATCTAACTTGCAAGGTTACAGTGAATCACAGGCCCTAGATCTTACTATTTTTCTTCTAAAGCCAATTGGTTTAACATCCTCATTACAGGGTTTTGAATCCTGGATGAGATGATCCAAATCAACTCTTTACTCCTGCTAACATTCCAACAGGGAAATATTGATAATCCCTAGATGAGCATTTACTAAAAGCAGGCTGTGAAATACCATCTTTGGTAATGCAATGCATTCCATGAATATCCTAAGCCTGTTCATAGAGAAACCGGGCCCATTAAGAAAACACCAAAACGAGACAATCAGTTCCACGTACAACTACTAAAATTGAGCATACTCATCCAACATTCAGCAAACCGGACTAAAATCCTGCTGCCTCAACAGCCAAACCTAACACAACTAATCTCAACTCAAGAAGCAGACTAATAGTAAGCAGAAATACTCTTTTTCTCAAGGTGGTGACGCTAGACATAGAAGCTCCACGTCTAAAACCAATTGGTTAGGTCATAGGTACGCGGTCAAATATCATGTCCAAAACATGAGATTCACGGTTAAAACCAATCGACAACACATGTAATGTCTTGCCAACATGTATAAGTGCGTGACATATATAAGTGTGTGTGCGTAGTGCGTTCAAGTTTTCACACCCTCTCATGATGATCCGAAACCTGAGCACAAACAGTGTTCGAATCCCCTAAATCACACTAACCCCTCAAAATCACCTCTTCTCTCCATTTCTGCCCAAATCAGCTAAACCACTCAAAACAACACCACAAACAGCTACACGAATCAAAATCCACATTTTTTTGAAACCCAATTCAGGCAACAAGAAGTGAGCCAAGTCAAATCACAAGTGAAACCGCTAGTCAATCAATACCTGGACGGAAACACAGAGCTCGAAGGATGCCGACGAGATTGCGCAGCTCCGGCGCCGGAAGCGCGAGCAATTCGCCGGTCAATCTTGCTCGTGTTGTGCGCTGCCGGTGAGAGGAATCGCGGTGGTGTGGTCTCCGGCGAAATTAATGGAGTTTTTCTCGTTTTGTTTTTGTTCGATTATTAGTAGGCCACGTCAGTGTGCGAGGATTCCCTGTTTTTTTTTCTCTCTTGGTCGTGGTTGGACAGTCGAGTTCGTCTCTCGCCCAATCGTTGTTGTTGGGTTCCGATTATGTGGTCTAATTGTCATACGTTTTACCGTTTTATTTACATCAATATGAACCTTTTTTTCATTATAGACACTCGATCACTTAGTTCTATTTTATCGTAACAGGATAAACCTTATTTTATCGTAACGGGATAAACCGGTGGTTGTTGTTATTGTATATCATAAAAGATTGTAATATGAGAAAACTTAGGTTTTCTTACTGCTCAAATAACACTTCTTAACAGTTATAGTATAGCTATTTGCTGGTAGCCTCTTGGGGGCATTAGAGACTTGTAGTGCTCGATGAAGAACAAGACGTCTTTTGCAAAGACGACAGCTTACTTGCAGAAAATATAGTGCCACATTCGCTCAACCAAAGAAATGATAAAACAACATTGAAGTATTCGGCAAAACTTGATTCTCATTTTAGACCTTTGATATTATAACAAATGTGACGATCACTATTAACATACAAGTTGGTTCAAAAACACTCATCCTTATAATACAGACTACAGACCGAAATGTACAGAACAATAGCACAACGGAGAGAAGCTCTACGAGTCATCCTATGTTACAACATCTAGTTACTTCCGAGATATCACCGCTTGCTCGGACTGATAGCAGCTCTACAGTGCGGGCACTCGCCACAAGTCTCGACCCAAGGATACAAGCAAGAAGAGTGGAATCTGTGATAGCAAGGCAGCGTTGTGAGGATGTTTCCTTCTACAAAACTTTCCAGACATATGCTGCAATCGGTTAACTGTGTGGACTGCAGAAGATCATCGCTATATTCTACCCCCGGGAATACCCCGTGTTGCAAAGGGGTAAAAGAATCCACGGATAGTCCTGGGGGTTTCTTTTCACCTTCGTGCATCAAAGGATGAGAATGTGCTTCTAGAGACGACTCGATCAGAGAGGTACTTCCGGGCAGCTCACTGTAGATATGCTGGTCTCCCAATCCCCCGCATCAACAAGTCAAACTTCACTTCGTGGTGAACCTGTTGAAAACTCTAATCTGCTTTCCCTGCTGACACAATGAAACACAATACCTCATAAATTAAAATGCTGTGTGTGTCAAAAACCCCACTTCCAAAGTAGGATCCAGAAGAGGGAATTTCATATCATTGCATTATTAGCGTAAAAGTTGTATATTCCTTAATTAGGCCAAGAAACAGGCAATATCTGCATAAATAGTTTGGTCCAAAGCACCAACCTGGCGCCAGAAGCCAGTACACCAAGCCTGTGAAGAAGTCTTTCCCGAGCTAGCATTACCGCTCTTGGAAGCCTGTTACTCCCACCAATAATGTTGTGAATATTGGGAGTAACAGGCTTGGGCCCAATGTTGTGAAGAAGTCTTTCCCGAGCTAGCATTACCGCTCTTGGAAGCCTGTTACTCCTGGCGAGCTAGCATTACTGCGCTAGCATTCTCAATAATTCTTCCTTGTTCGTCCTGGGCCTCCTGGCGAGGAAACCCAAACCGTTTGTTAGGAATTGGGCTCAGAAGTGCGAAGTTGCCTTCCCGAGAAGATCCTGCGTTCAGAACTTTGTTTTCTTTGTTGGGAAATTTAGAGACAAAGCTCTGTACGAAGTGATAGGGAGACTGAGTTATGCTGTCATGATCTATCTTATTTGGAAACAGAGAAATAACATAATCTTCAGAAACTCAAGACTATCAGTTCATGTCTTGATGAACTACGTTCACAAAGCCATACAAGATGAATCTTGTCTGCTCAGAGGTTTCAATGATAACATTAAGAGTAGAAGAATTCAGGAAGCATAGAGCATGTCTGATGATGTTTTTTCTAATGCTCCCGTGGGAGTGTATGACCCATGATGTTTATTATTTCAGGGATTATGAACACAACACCATCTTCCTTTATAGCTTACCTTGAGGACTGGACAATGTAGGCTACATGCTGTTAGACTTCGGACGCTGTTTTGATGATGTGTCATATGTATTCATTTGTAATCATTGTAATTTTGTTGGAGCTTGTTGATGATGGGGTCACACCCTCGTTTATGTATTATGTTCGATGTGGTTTATAACGGGCCAAGGATCTTATGTACAGATCTCGTCCCTTACTTTGTTTCGTATGTGACGTATGTTAGTCACTGTTTATGACTCTCAGTATAGGTCACATATAATGATTTTCATTCAGACAGTTTGTTATGTCATACTATGTCTGTTTTTAGTTTGATTTGGTGCATATTTAGGTGCATAAAATCATCTAAGAAGCTTGTAAAGTGCTTTGTTAACCACATTTTGGATCGGAATATTACCTTTTTCAAAAAAAAAAAAAACCAAACCCAAACCCAAACATGCAAAGAACCAAATAAAACAACACAAGCAATCATGAAAGATCCTGCTAAAAAACTAATGCAAGAAATCTAAATCGAAGAAAATCCAAGATCCTATGGAAATCCATCATTCCTCGAATGCTCTACTTTCACGATGGTTCATATAACTAGTCTTAAGCAGAACCGAATATGCTAATCCCATGTAGCCTAACTTTCTTGCGATGGGTACAACGCTATGCTTGGCACCCAGAGTACAACATTGCCTTCAATTGCCTTAGACCGGCATTGTCACCTAATCAATTTTAATACTATCTTTTACCTGGATTTGTTCACATCTCTCCCTGATTCCTCCCAACAGCATAATCAGTCTTTACATTTAACCATCCAAACTACCCTATCATTTCACAAATTCATTAAGCCATCAAGAATTCCTTGGCTTTCCTCGCCAGGAGGCCCAGGACGAACAAGGAAGAATTACCTAACCCTAATTCTTAACAAATGATCATGGACGTAAGAAAAATCCAAGTGACCAAAATGTTAAGACAGCTGCGTGCGAGTGTCAGGTATCTGAGCAGCTGACAAGAAATTTTCTAATGAAAATTACCAACTAATCAAAAATTCATAGATATTAATAGAGGAAAAAGAGGCTACATTAGCCAACAAGCTATTGCGGCCTTCTTTTTAACTGCTAGATCAAAGGCCAAAAAGAAAAAAAAAATCAAGTCAATTTCACATTGCTATAAAATTTCTGTCATTCTGTTTTGTGTTCTCATTTTTCCGATTTTCTATACAAACAATCATTGCATGAACACTCCAAATTGCCTATCCAAAAAACAAACAAAATAAAAATTGAAACCAAAATCAGACCAAAAAGACCTAAATAAACGCTCTATGAGTATTATTTGGACAATAAAGCGAAAATAAGGGGGACAAGCACATCACCGAGAGATCAGATCCAGAACATCGCCGCAAATAATGCGACGCCGTGGAATCTATTTCACCACCACCAGCCTGACTCTGGTTGTGCGAATCGGCTCCACGCCGAACACTCCACTGACGCCGGTTCCCGGAATCGGCGACGGCGGAGCCGCGAGAACTGTGAAACGCTCTAGCGGCGCCGCCAGACGACGAAGCCAAAGCTCCGGCGTCGGAGGCGGCGCGGCTGGGTTGAGATTTCCGGCCGGAGAGAAGCAGCGAGGCGCACGTCATGCAAATAGATAGCGTTTTGGGTACAAGCTTTGTTTCTTGGGTCTCTGTGAGATTAATTGATGAAAGTCGCAGCAGAATTGAATTGAATCTATGGGGAAAAGTAAAGTGAATTGCCTGTTTTGGGTCTGTGTGTTGATTTTTGTCTCTATTTGGAAATAGTGAGATAGGAGACGAAATAGTGTGCTTGGAGCACGCTGGCAGCACTTGTTGCAGAATTCCGCGGCGAGGGGATCCAGCAAGAGCACTATAATGTGGGAATAGCAATTCTCGAGTCAGATATCTGATTGTGGATTTGGAATTTTTCGGAGATCGCCGATTTTCTCTATCAAATCGATTTAGGGTTTCGATTGATTTCGGTTCTGTGAGATTTGGAATGCACCAAGCCTGAGAAAACAGAGGATGGTGAATTCCATGGAATGGTTGAGAGATCGAGAGAGGGTTAGATGAGGGACTTAACATCCAAATTGAATCTGAACAAATAACACGTGATAATGTAAGAGCACATCACTACAAATACTTTATTATATAATGACTAATTTTTACAACATTGGTGTCGATCCGAAATTAGAACTCAAATGCACAGAGCTGAAATACATGTGAACGGATTGATCGAGATACACAAGACTATTCTAGTTGTGCTTGATGTGAGATATTACTGGTATATATGGGCAACAAATGCTTCTTCGGTATTCAATAGACATAGATTCCGAAGTAATGTTGTTGGTTTAGAGGAGTCCCTCGTTGTTGTGCATCCTTTGAAGAGCAACATTCTTGATGAGTTCAAGAGATTCCAGTATGTCATCGGCAAGCTTGTGTAGATCCGGAATCAGCTCTGGACTGGCACACACGACGATACTCATCTTGCTCGCATAGCTCATGTAGTGGATCACCAGACCCTGTATTAAAGTTTTGAGATCAGTCGAGACTCGATCAGAGAGCACCTATTCAAGAAGATTGATTTCATGATATAAAACAAAACTATAGATGTCATGTTTGGCAGGATATAAAATGATTTTCATATACGCATTTAACATAAAGATCAATATAATTCATGCGGAGCTCATCACAATAAAGAATTATTTCTCTCATGATCTCCTAATTAGAAAATAATTATTTATTATTAAGTTAACCTTTCTCGATTATGTGCCAGACAGAGATATAATAAGAAGTTGATCGCATACAAAAACAGTAGGAGCATGAAAGCAATTGGTTGCCCACGGAAGGCTATTTCCTCTGCAGGACCGAGCACATTGGAAATCATCAACGTTGTATTGGACATAACTCTATACACCGGAGCTGAAGGAGCCTGCAAAACAGAACATAATCACAAACCAATATATTAAAATAATCGAAAACTTGGGTTACTTTCTGTAGGAACAGATCGATGTAATATGAGAGTTTCGCTTTTAGTGAAAACTTGTTCTGGTCAAGATTTACTTTGCTCTCCAAAGGTACTCGAGCGGATCCTTTTCCAAGGCAACATAACATGTAAAGGAACAAATCCATCGATAGAGATTTAAAATCAAAAGATTCAAAAATTTTAAAAAAAAATGCATTAAAGGAAAAAAATTTAAAAAAAGGAAAAAAATTAATTAAAACAAAATCGTGAGATCTTCGGATTTTTCTAGCAACCAGCAAGCTTGCATGTCATTAACAACAAAAATCCCTTTTTTGTTTTTTTAATCTGTTCAAACTTACTTATAAGCACCTTACGTATGTAATTGTCAATATTTAATAACATAGCAATGATACTTGCAGATGCTATTCCCATTTAGAATATTCTTGTGTTAGATAACGTGCCATTGTTCTTCGGAACTCTGATGGGATACATATGATGAAGCAATTCGTATAGATCTTTTAATCCCAATGTATAGATGAGGGTTATTATGTTCCATAATGTTTTTGTGTGTCAGACGAATCCTTAATATAACGAAAAAGCGATGGATGCATTCATCAATCGAACCTCATCAAAAACCCTAGCCGCGAACCCCTCACATCCCAAGCCTCCAAACCCCACCGAACAAACCCTATCATTTGGTCCATTCCTCCCCACCAAACCAGCCCTAACCCGACCCGGCCCAAAATGTCTCTAGGGCTCCGCCCCTTCACCGACCGCTACCCCGACTGTGGCCGTCCAATCCTCGACGCCACCGCCGGCGAGGAGCTGATGCACGTGCAACCAGCTGTCTCCATCGTCCTGGGCGACCGCCCCGCCGAGGCGCCCGGCTCTCTCTTCATCACCTCAAGGTTAGGGAATTGAATGAATTGTGTTCGTTTTTTTTTTCCATTTTTGTGGAATTGTGGTGATGTTTTGTTGGTGGTGGTGATTGTTGTAGGAGGGTTATATGGTTGAGTGAGGTTGAGAGGAGTAAGGGTTATGAGGTTGATTTTCTGTCGATTTCGCTTCATGCGGTATCGAGGGATCCGATGGCGTATCCGCTGCCTTGCATCTATGCTCAGGTTTGCTTTCTGATCCTGTGTATTCATTCATGTCAGTTTTGAGCATTTTGGTGTGTGTTTAGGGTTTATGGTTTATGATTTCTGGTTTAGGGGTTATGATTGAGCTGGTTCTCGAGCTTATTTGTGCATTTATGTTTGTTGGATTATGTATATTGTTTGCTATAGGACAATTTGTTCAATTGTCAGAGAATTCAAAAAAAAAAAAAAAAAAGCACAGTATGTTCAGTGATGGTGTGTTGAGAAATCGCTTGTTGATTAGTGAAGATGGTGAGGTTTTATGGTGTGGGTTAGGTAAGGATAATTGAGAAAACAATTTTTCGAAATTGAGATTTGGGGACTTGATTGCGCGTTTTGTGAAATGGAACAAAGAGACTTGTGGAATCGATTTAGGTGGTGGCTGTCTTGCTTCATCAGTGGGGTTCTAGGTGATCATAGTAGAATACTAGAATGGGTTAATTTGTTCATGTGATTTTCCTACATGATATCTCCTTTAACATGCTATCAATCATTCTTCTTTTTGCAGATCGATAACGGGGATAGTGAGGCTGAGGATGAAGGGTCAGAAGGCTCAGAATCAGAGAACGAATTAGGATCTCTTGATTTATCAAAAATCGGGGAAATGAGGCTTGTCCCGTCAGATCCTGATCAGTGTATGTGATGTTCCTTTGTAATCACTGCAGCAGTTTTGCTTTTAATTTTTTTTTTATGATGCTTTGTGATTCTTATCTGCAATGCATATCAGTGGATAGGTTGTTTGAGGTATTCTGTGAATGTGCTGAGTTGAATCCTGAGCCTGTCGAAGGTGAGTAATTCTTGACAAGAGGTTGTGTCCATTGCTGTTATTGACTAGATATTTGTGAATTGATTTTGTATTTTATTTCAGGTGAAGAAGAGGAGAATAGTTGGATCTTCAGTGCGGATCAGATGGAAGCTCAAGCTTTAGGTAACAATTAGGTGTGAATTTTGAACATCATAATTATATTGGCTGATATTGATGTGATACTGAGCATCTTTATATTCAGATGAGCATGGTGCTGAATGGAATTTTTCTGTAAATCATGCCGACTCGATAGGGCATTCAAATGGTCATCGGGATTTGGCTCAGTCGGTGCTTCAGGTATATTGCTGCATAGTTGTTTGTTGCCAGATTCCTGTTTCAAGATGCATATGATGTCAAAACCCAAAACTATATGCCTCCTGAATGCAGTAGAAATTCCCTCGGTTTCTCTTTGTAATACAACTTTTACTCTCAAGTTTTGAGAATCTTACTCCAAGAACTTCCATCATTGGCCTCTCCTTATCCATCTTGTTCTATGTGTTGATGATTTTTAATTTTCATTGATTATGTTATTGTGCTACATTTAGGAAATAATCTCTCTGTTGTTTGCAATAGGGACGAAACTGCGTACATCCTGCCCTCCTTAGGCCTTGTCTGTGACGGGATAGTTGGATTGTGGTTGTTGTGCTACATGTTATCTCGCTAAAATATGGAGACTGTAGGAGTAGACTTTGAACCGTTTTTTGAATGGTTGATCTTGTTCATGGCATGAGTTCTCGAATGGGTACACATGTGTGGTTCTGTCCATCAGCATTCACAATGAGCCCATTGAAAGGTGACATGTATAAACCAATAAAAAATGAACACGTGGAGTACTAACAAAAAAAACTTGCCAATATTTGTGTTATATATTTATATAATGATATGAAGCATACAATGCTGAGCTAGTGTTTGATGTTTGTTTTTTCTTAAACTGAATCAGTTGGAGATCAATGACAACCGCTTCGAGGATGCAGAGGAAATGGAGCAGGATCCCACCAGCACTGGTCATCAATGACGCAACTCAGCGATCTGCATTACAACATGCTGCTGGTGCTGTCTTAGTTGTTCAATGACGAAACTAGTGTCTAGCAGGATCATGAACCTATCTGTGTAGAACAGGCGGCTTGTGTTGCTCGTTCAATAGAACAACTAACAATTTCGTATCAATTTTTTTTTGTTCGATTCTTTCCCTTTCCTTTTCCCTCTCCAGTTCTATTGTAATTTGTGTCGCCGCTATAAGCCAGGCAGATGTGTTTCAACTTCGTATGTTGTAGCATTGAGTAATAGAATAGATTATGAATGCGATCTACCTACCGACGATGTGCTACAATTTTGTGATGAGTTTAACCGTTTTGAGTTGTAAGGAAACTTGCATGTCACCGTGAAGACGAAAAGCGTCTTCTCCCAAGCAAGTTCTTATGTCTAAAGTATAGTAGATCCGTATCTCAGGAATAAGTAAGAAAGTGTGCTTGCTTAGCCGAAAGATCAGTAGTGCCATTCTTGAAAAAAAAAAAAAAAAAAACCATGAAATATTGGCGTACGATGTGGTTACCATATCGACGGTGATCCTTTGAGATGAACAAATAAAAACAAAAGAACTATTTACCGTAATGAAAAAATAATAAAAATCAAAACTTGGAGAGCGCAGTCCAGTTTCAATTTCGAAAAATGTAACTGCACTGAAAGCCCATTAAAGAAAAAACTGGATCTTCTCCGGAGCTTTGATCAACAAATACATACACCTACAAACCCTACAAATCTTCTTCCAAACAAGCCGCCGCCGCCGTGAGACGGTTATCTGAATCAAGAAGAAGACATCATCGAAATGGCGGCGACGATTAGATACCCGGAGAAGATGAAGCAAGGAGTGGAGGTAGCAGAAGAGCCGACTCGGATCAGGATCACTCTCTCATCCCGAAACGCCAAATATGTCGAGAAAGGTTTGTCTGATGTTTATGCCCTATTTGTTTCGTAGAGAATAATGATCATGTCGTTCTAATGTTCAATTTTTTTTTTCCTAATTGAAATCCATCGAATACGATATAAGTTGTGCAAGTCTGATTTTCTAATGTTTTTATTAGGAGTGATTTGATTGTGTTGTACTCTTATCGTGTGATATGTGAGTCGACCTCTTTGCATATCGTTTCGTTTGGGGTTAGTGATTTGCATTTTGATTACGATGTTTGAGTTTGATTGATCAAAATAGAATTGGAACCCCATATAGATGAAGGTTTTTATGTGAACTGTAAACGTTCACATAGAGTATTTAAATATTGAATTTTGAATAATTCGCATAATCAACCTAATATACATTTTAAAAAATACTCCCTCCGTTTCATAATATAGGAACTATGATCGACCTTTTGGATTGATGTGTATACTGAATTTTTATAGAATTTGATGAAAAAATATTAATATTATTTTGAGTGATAGGGGATTTACTAGTGATTGAAGATAGTGAGTGTATTATATCGATTGTTTTCTTGCTTTTTAGGTGAAAATGTTACTAAATGGAATATGTTTGTTATATTTTGAGACGATTCAAATACAAAAATATTACTTCTATTATGAAACGGAGATAGTATTTGATTATCGAAGAACCAATGAAATAGTTGTTTTACAATTGTTCACCCTCTAAACTTTTAAATGGATTTATGTTGGGGAAAAAGACCATAAAACTCCTTGAACTATTCAACGATGGCACATAAACTACTAAACTTTGAAAATATACATATGATCATTTATCAACTTTTTAAAATGGTGTTTCTTGTCAAAATATTTTAATTTTTTCTTAAACTAGTGATTTTGTGAACTTCTTTAATGTAATTTTATATCAAAATTATACGATTTTTTTTACGATATAGAGGTTAAACGTATATTTTTAAACTTGAAAGGGATTATGTGTCACAACTCAGTAGTTCAAGGGTTCAAATGCTATTTTATCTTTATGTTACGAGTAACTTATTGAAGCACTTTTGTGCACTCTATCTCATACCTTTATTTTGGTTTGTAAAATATCAAGCAATCACATGAAACCCATGAATGATTAAGGGATGATGGATAGAATCTCAAGGCCACACACGAGTGATTGTCCTTTAACAGTTCTCTAATTTCTACTTCTACTTGCTGGTTGCTAATGTACTCTACCTGGGCGGAGTGAATCAATTTTCTAGTATAGGGAACAAATCATCTTAGAGGTTGATTTACAGACTAATCCAATTACTTCGGCATTTACCACTGTGCATCTACATAATGATGACTGATTTTCAATGGAGAGTTAAATGAAATGCTGATTGTTCTTAGACTATCATTTCAAATCGTTCGCTGTTCGATTTATACTAACATAATAATCATGATTGAATTCTCAGTTTGCGCTGATCTTATCCGTGGGGCGAAAGATAAGCTGCTCAAAGTGAAGGGACCAGTGAGAATGCCGACCAAGGTGCTTCACATTACCACCAGGAAGTCTCCCTGTGGTGAAGGTAATCCGACTCCTAGTCTCCGCCTCTTTTTAGTCACAAAGCACATTAGTTCCTTCAATTCCTTCCTAGCAATCACGTACGTTTGTGCATGCATCACGTGCGAATGTGTGTGTGTAACACTATGTGATGTACGCGCATCCTTAATCGAATTATCTAACAGAAAACTTGGTTTCGAACCTATTTGTACAGGAACAAACACATGGGACAGGTTCGAGATGAGGATTCACAAGCGAGTCATTGATCTTTTCAGCACTCCAGAAGTGGTAAAGCAGATCACCTCGATCTCAATCGAACCTGGTGTTGAGGTCGAGGTGACCGTGGCCGTTTAATCAGTACTCTTGAACTTTAATTACATTTCTTTGCTTCTCATTCACGGTCGAACCATCCAAATTGTTTGTTCATTTTTAGAAGACATAAGATTTAAACTTTGGTTACCTTTTTAATTTGATCCTGAGTTTTGCAATGCTTAGTATTTGAGTGAACCAATAGTTTCTGGTCACACCAGGAGTCAGCTTTGTGTTTTGGACTTCTATGGGCCTGATTTCTCTCGAAGTCTGTTCTCAGCCCAGCCCGTCCCTACTTATCTTCGGCCCAATACAGGCGCACTGAGCCCAATTCAGAACTTGGGATATTTGGGATCCATGGCCATGTTTGGATCCCACGTATTAACTTTAATCAATGTTTTTTGTCCCATGATCAATGCTGCCATGTTATGTTTTTTTACTCGGATCGCAAAAGGAAACAATTAAACAATGCAACTTAGTTCATGTTTCACATATATACAGTTATTATTATAATTTGATATCAAAAATATTTTTTACATCAATTATAGAATTATCATTTCAATATTTTATTTTTTTTATATCTAAATGATTCCATTTGAGCAAATTTTTTATCGATCTTTTTTATTTTATTTTATCTATTTAGATATAAAAGTTATTTTATATAAATTTCAAATCATAAACTTTTCATAATTTTATCCAATTTTTTTTCATCGAATTTTTTATCCTTATATCCCACTATTTTTTCAAACATGTTTTTATATATATTTTTATTAGATAAATAAATTTGTAACTTTCATAAAATTTTAAAAGTGACTTAAGAATAGTCATAATTGATAATGTGGTAAGGATAATTACATCCATCTTTGATTTCAAATACAGAATCAATTTTATCTCAATTTTATTTTAATATTATTTTTTTTCTATAATTGAAGTACTATTTATATATTTAATTTCAAATTATAAATATAGCTTGCTCATGATTGAAGTTGCTCCTATCTACCTAATTGCGAAACAATCATCTATTGATACGTGTGAAAGTTCGTTTTGATGGAACATTACTGAAGAGTATGATTGATAGGAGTAATAATGACGCTTTTTTAGTGATATACGAATCGAATTAAATTTGATGCATATGAAAATGGGTTCTTAGGAAAATGAAATGTTACATGTTATGCCTATGATCTCTTTATCGATTAAATCCAATGTAATTTTGAGATGGTTATACGAACTTTACATTTTTATTATTATTTTTTTGCGTTATGCATTTGGAGCCGCATTTTCCGAGCGCTTCAATTGGCAGATAAAATATTCAAAGGAAGGCAGCCGACCACGATTGATGTGTGGTAACGTATCTTGAACCAGATCTCGATAGTGTATGTCTATGATATCAATGTCAACATAATATCAATCAAACCATGCTTCAAGGATTAAAAAAAAGGCAATCAAACCATAGTACATGTCCTAACCCTACACATAATCAATCTTATTTTTATTTATTACTTTTTTTTCATTTCAAAATAATTGAAAAAGATTGATCATGTATATTTATTAAAAAAATAAATTTAATTTCATATAAATGATATTTTTATCCATTATATGTTAGTGGAAGAAAAGGAATGCAAAAAATGATAATGAGATATGATCATTCATGCTGTAATATAAAATGAATAGTCATGATAATCGATTAAATTTAAACCCTAATAAAATTTTGCTTTATAATAATATTTTATTATTTTAGGATGGATAAGTTTGAAAAATTGATTCACTCCTATTGAGACTGCAGAAATATTTGTGAGAATTTCTATTGCTGCAGAAAAACGAAAAGTCCATCATTTTCCAACGAAGATAAATTCAATCAATTTGGGCTTGCAATGTGACAGAGAAGTGAATGTTCAGCTCAATTCCAAATTACAACGATACAAACTTTATGGAAAACGAACTCATGAGTTATGGTTCAAACTTAGATCAAATTCAATCTTGATGTTAAAATAGATATAGTTATTTTTATAATTTGACATAAAAAATATATTTGATATCAATTATAAAACCATGGCTCTAATGTTGGTTCTATTTTACACCATAAAGATTCTAATTATAACTAATTTCATCATGATTATAATATTTTTAACTCATCGGTTACAATTAAATAATGAAATAATAATTCATGATTTTTTTCATTAAATTTTCATCACGTTGTATGCTTTCAACCTTTTTTTCAGCTGTTTTTTTTTACTTAGATTTTTTATTTACATGTTTCATTAATTTTTCAACTATATATTTCATCTGATTCTTGATTTAAATAGTTAATTTATAATCAATTGATAATTTTCTAAATATGAGAAAAGCAAAAAATAGTTCTCATTAATGACGTGATAATGATAGATGTATTTATAAATGGTTTCAAATATAAAATCAATTATAACTCAAATCTAACATCAGTTTTAACTCATAATTGAAATATTATTATTTTTCATTTGATATCAAATTATAAAAATAATATCATTTTTATCTCATGATTGAACTTGCTCTTATCCGTAAGCTCAAAAAGATATAGGAAGTTAAACTTTTACTATTCCTTCCGTCGTAAAATTATTGCAATATTTTGACCAAACACACGTATCAATACAAAGTTTGACATACATACAACGATGATAACACGTATTTTTTTATAAATCTATGGTGAAATATCATTGGTTCTATAAGTTACGTACTTCAATCTAATATATGTTGCGATATGATTGGATGTGATTTGAGATCAAAACAAAATTTATATTTATATATATAAAATACATCTATATTATAATTATTATGGGACGTGGGAATATATGGATATGCTTTCTCAGTCATATGCAGCATACATTTGGTACTAATTATGAAATTAGTACGAGTTAATCTGAGATTCATGTTTTTATATCCTTTTTACCTTATTTAATTATATATAAATCATGTCATATATTTTTGTTTTCAAATAAAGACAATGCATGTGTATGGACGGATTTGTGACAACCAATGCCCATATCCGTCTGTTTTATAGGACTAAAATCATTTAATAGTGACAATTATTGCAATATGCCTGAAAGACGACTCAAATAAACCCCTTCCCCGAATGGATACACACATACCGGAGTAGCACAGAGGGGTCACATGGTCCACTCCCTTATTTAAAGTCATGTCATGTGACCAGTCCTCTCCCTCCATTCAATACCCCAAGCTCCAGGCCCGCATCATGATATTCGTTCGTACAAATAAAATTATAATATTTTATTTTATTTTATTTAATAAAAATCTTATAAAAATATCAAATTATTATTATTATTTATTTTATATCAAATCAATCGCTTTCAGCATTTTTTTCATTTTTTTTCACTCATAAAAAAAATAATTTAATTTTTATATAAAACAGATAATATATATTATATAATTATAATTTATTGAAACGGAAAAAATACTTTAAAAAAAGTGAGTCAATTTATTTGGCAATTGCCATTGTATCTGGTGTCAAAATTTGATGCTTGGTGTCCAAACAGATCATGTATGCCTAATATACAATCAAATCATGTATAATCGATCTCCCACAAGCTCGCCGCCAGCTTCCTCGCCGACAAGCTGCCCTCATTCACCGGTTACTGTCAGTGGACCTATGCTCTAGGATGTTTGAGAGTCTTTTACTATTTTGAATTTTTCTTAGAAATAAAATTATCTTTTAAGTGAATAATTAATGATAAAATAAAAAAAAACTTATTCAAAACATCAGTTTAAAAAATATACGATTAATCAAATGCTATGTTTATATTGATATAACTTAAAAAGTTCTAACATGATATATGGATGAAATGATTTTTTAATTACAAAAAAAGATACGGATATTTTTTATTAATTATAAATATCTTAAATATATGGATATTGGATTAAACTAATTTATATCCACGAACTAAAATATATTATATTTGTTTCGTATTTCATATGCTCCTCAAGAATTTCTCTCATCACCTTCTCTGTCCTAATCATTTGATATTTCCAACGATTTGTGATTGTATCTTAGTAGACGTATGCGATCACCGGATTGAACATGTAATTTTCCACGTTGTAGGATCGTTCTCGAGGAAACGATGCAATTCTTTATGAATTGAAAAGAGTTATATACACTAACTCTTATAAAAGTCAATTACCATTATAAAAAGACCAGTCAGATGTTGTGTCTCTCGTTGTCGTGTTTTTCTCTGAACTTGTACTTGAGCTTAAAACTTTCTGGTTGATTGTGAGATTAGTCGCTGGCCATGTTGGAACTTCGCGATTGTTGACGTCGGTCTCATACATTTGTATGATCATGTAACACCAAATTGAATATTGATCATTCGTAATCTCGTACAATCTGAAATCTCTAACTCCAATTCGTAGACGACATGCATCGCCAATTTGTCTTCTGCATCTGTATCCTCTTGTAATCGCCATGGGTAGCATAAATTTCAATCGGTTGGCCCGTTCAATGATAGTAACAAAAGAAGACAAAACCAATTTTATTCAGAATCGATCCGAATGTAATTGAAAATGAGAAAATCTTCGTTCGCGCATATGATTTCTATTTTGGAGTTCGTTTGAATGCGGCATCCTCCGCTCGAATCCAGACCACCAATTGGGAGTAAGAGTCATTCAGTAAACTCATCTCAAATATTTTTAATTGTCCACCAAACCACGAGATTTCTCCCGTGATCAGATCGTACAATCAAATTTCTCCGACGGGTAGTTTAATCTATATCTTGATGAAGCTGATATTCCTGTAAAATGACGAATAGAATTAAAAAGATAAATAAAACTATTAAGAAACGTAAATATGATATATGAAATAATAAATATATGAAGCACATAATATAATACGTTCTTAATACATAACAACAGATTACATATTACAAAGTGAAAGATAACTATTGGTTTCATTTATAAATGCTCATCTTGGTTTTTTTTTTTCTTTATCAAATCTTTTTACAAATATAATTTTCAAAACAGAACCACAAACAAGTTAATTCTCAATCTAAGCTTCATAAAGAATATCATTATGATTCATGTTCTTGAGTTTCTTTGAGAAAATGAATGTGTGATTATTATCATATTGTCACAAACAAGGAGGGAGCGAAGGAGGAAAGAGATGAATTACTTCCCAAGTATATCATTTTCTAAATTAATTACTTCCTAAGAATATTTTTTTTATTTAATCAGTTCCTAAATTATTTTTCTAATTCAATTCTTTACTACTTTAATTATTTCATAATTTAACTACTCTTTAATCTAACTACTTTCTAAATTATTTCATTATCTAACTATTTCCTAAATTGTTTCATACTTCCTACGTTAAGTATCACATTAACTAGATATATTAAAAACATAAAATATGAAGTTTTAGGATTATCTTTCTTGCAGTTAATCCTAGAACTTTCGCAGCAAGTTTGCCGTCACAACAATTTCACCGTCGCAACAACTTCATCACAAATTTTTTTAACTAAAATTTCAATATGATAATTCAAAATTATATTGAATTTTTAAATATTTGAAATTGAAGTAAAAGAAGGGGAGGAAGCTCATTTTATAAAGGGAAATGAGAAACTCTCTCGTGTCTCAGTCGATGTGGGTTTGATCCCACATCCCAACCAAAGACGTCCTGTTGTTTCATCCCAACTAAAGACGCAGGCGTCTTTTCTTCTACTAAAGTCGTAGGGCATCTTTTCTTGGGAATTGCATCATGCGGTTTCTCTCATTTTATTTTAAAAAAAAATTAATTTGATAATTAAATTGTTTGTAATCTTAATTTGATAATTTTATTTGTAAAAAAATCCAGAATAATAAAAAACTCGATGTTTGATGGATTGGTCAAAAACATCCAGATTCATTTCGTCGAATCCTAGTCCACATTTAAGTTTAAGTGTCCCACTCCTCATTTGAATTTTATATCATCAGGATACAAAATATACTAATTATTTTTAAAATTTTAACGATAAATTTAGGTTGAGATATGAAATTAGTTCACCTGACTTTCATGTATAAATGTTAGACAGGTCTCAACTGGGTGTTACATCCTACTGTATTTGGACTATCCTAACCCTAGTTCCCAACACCACCACTATATATCATATCCCTCGCACTATAAAACCCACACAATCCCCATCGGTCACTAACACTACAACCACGACCACAACAACCAACATGGCCAACAAACCCACCCTCCTCATCCTCCTACTCTCCATCACCACCCTCTCCGTGGCTGCTGCAGTATCCTCCACTACCATCTTCATAGCAGAGAAATGCAAAGCGACGCAATACGCGTCGCTCTGCGTCAGCTCCCTCTCCGCCTACGCCGCCAAGATCAACCGCAACCCGCAAACGCTTGCCCAAACAGCGCTCTCCGTCAGCCTGCAACGGGCCCAGTCCGCGAAGGCCTTCGTGGACCGGCTTTCCCGGGCCCGGGGCCTAGGGCACCGCGAGGCCGCGGCCCTCAGGGACTGTGTCGAGGAGATGGACGACATGGTGGATAGACTTAGCAAGTCAGCCGGCGAGCTGCAACGGGCCGGGCGGGTGGGCCGTGCCCGGTACGAGGAGTTTGTATGGCATATGAGTAACGTGCAGACTTGGGTCAGCGCGGCTTTGACGGATGATACTACGTGTGGGGACGGGTTCGGGCCGGGCCGGGCGATGAACGGGCGGGTCAAGAGCTCGGTTCGGGCCCAGGTGGATGGTGTTGTGCATTGCACTAGTAACGCTTTGGCTTTGATCAATCAGTATGCTAACAAGCACTAGGGATGTTAATTATTGTATGTGAGATGTGGTTTTCTAAAGTTTTTGTGAGGTTAATGTGTGTGATGCAAAGTTGTATGGTTGCACCCTAATGGAGAAATATAAAAGTGGTGATTAGCTTGTATAATTATATCTACAATGTTGTGTTGGCTCTGTTTTTGCAGTTGGATCGCATAGTAGTCGAGTAATTGTATGCATAGTGAAGTGATTTCGATATTAATATGTATGTTCCATTCTCATTCCGAAATCTTCGGAATATCATTTTTTCATCATAGGATTACTTCTTTCTCGTTTTTCTAGGCCCTATCGTTGAACGGGACAACTTTTTCATCGTCATTAAGAATTTATGTTTTCAAAGACTTAGACCTGTTACTCTGAATTCAATGCCTTCGTGCCTTGGTCTATAATCTCGTTTTACTATTAAGTCCTTTTCTTAAGATTTGTATGAAGCGGAACTTACTGATAAATCCTTAAATCAATATTTCAATATAATTTATTCTTTAAAATATTTTAACATAAATTTTACTTTCTTATGCAAATTATCCATATATTTCATTCCCTATAACATTCAAAATTATAATGTTATCCTCGATGATTGTGTCCACATCATCTCTTGGATGAATCAAATTTCACTTCGGCCTCTCCCTCCTCTGAATCATCCATCTTCAAATTTCTATATTCGCGTCCTAGACCGTAAAACACTTCAAATTCCTATTCGAACCTAGATCACAAAACAAACTAATCCAATTCATTCACTGACACGTTACCCAAATTTTCCTAAATCTTATTTTAATTAAGAAAAACTAAACCTTAAATAAAATATATTGGTAATAAAAAAATCAAAGAAAAAAAACTCCACTCAAAATGATAAAATGGAACAAAAAAAAGTAGGAGAGACATCAATCGAGATGAAGAACCCGAACCCGAAAAAAAATAGGAAAATTAGAGAAATAAAATATGAATGAAAATTAATTTGATGATTTTAATATAGTTTCCCGTTATAAGAAATGATCTCTTTCTATGTTTTTTTCTCGATTTTCAATTGGATTGGTGGAAAAAGTGGTCTAAAACGATACTTCATCGTTATCTTGAGCGTGACAGAAAGGACACAAACAATGAACACTCATGACCCCACTACATGTGATGCGATTTGGGTTTTCCTTTTCCATTTTTTCGACGACATAAATTAGGAAAACCATGTGGGGATAAAAAGTTTAGACGAATTCTGCATTAAGGGGCAATACTGTCCCTATTCCAAATTTATTGTCACGCTACTAATAACTGCGTATCTCTATCACTAAACTTACTTTATCAACAATCGATGAACGCGTAACACTTCTAATATTGAGTTTCTTGTTGCTAGAACACGGAGTCCGAACCAGTATTATCTTTGTGGTCATCACCAGTAGGATTATGTCTGAGCAATCCTATTATTAATCATATGATCAGGATTTGAAACTAATCAGTTAATAATCCTAGTGTGATTCCGCATGGGCGAGTTTGGCAAAAATTTACGTCCCACAAACAGGCGAAAAAAAAAAAAAGGTCACTGTTGGTTGTCAAGAGGAAATATGGGGCTCGGACCTAATTATTTTAACCCATGTTCATGCCAATAATTCACCCCATTCAATGATCTCTAGATCTACCTGCGGCCCTTTTCAGACGCTCTAATTCCAACTTCAATTTTTGTGCAGTTTTGCCCATCATGAATCTTACGGAATAACCCAAAACCAAGTACACTCCATCCCATCTTAAATTAATCGAAATTTATATTATATATATTAAAATAAATAGAGATGATTTTATTTTAAATTGAGATCTTTTAATTTTAATCGTTTAATTTTTCGTTTGACGATTATGATAAAAATATTACTAATAAATTAGTGCAATATAAATACAATTAGTAGTCAAATTTCAAAGAAAAAGATTGATTTTATAAAATTTATTAATGACCGATGTATTTTGATTGAAATTTTAAGAGATAATGATTTAACTCAAGTATCTATCAACTCTACAAATATTATTCTGTATTAAATGTTAATTAATAAAATTAAACAAAGAGATAATAATATTTTATTTTTAAAATCTTTGACATAAAAATGATCCATATTTAAAACTACTTTATCACTAAGATATCAGTTAAAAAAGTTATATCAAATATTTCTATTCTATTATATGATCAATTTTTTTTTCCTTTTGTTTTTATGCAGTGTATTACTGCACGAATGGATATATTACTATTTTTATTCGTACAATCTCAAAATAAATAAATTAATTTTTTTTTGATTTTTTTTGTACAAAACTATCTAAAACATCTTTATTTTATATCAAATCAATACATAACATCGATCATTTTTTTCCCTTACTCATCTCTTATTTCACAAAGATAAAAATATCATTACTTATACAATTTAACACATAAATTCTCGTGTAAACTCAAAACATTTCAATTAAATTGAGACGGAAGAAATATCAAGGATAATAATTCGAAACAAAGATAAGTTTATTGTTGTTAGCGTTACAGTAGATATTATAACTCTCCAGTTCTAAAATAATGCAATTAAAAGCATCTCCAATGGTGATTGTCATATTTAGCAATGGCAAACTATCTTTTAACAATGAATAGTATAAAATTGTTACTATAATTTAACAATACGGCTCAAGTGCTATCGCATTTTGTTGCCAGAGTGTTCGGTGTCAAAATATAACATTTGTTATATTCATTGTTAAATTTGGAAATAATTTTAACAATCCTAAAATTTAACACAAAAAATTTGTCCATTAGAATGCAATAAAAGATGAAGGTTGCTGCTGTTTTGGTCCCAACAGAATTGTAATTAATTAACTTGATATGATAATTTATGTGTATATTAAATATTTGTAAAGATTATTTTCCTTTTTGAATTGTGTGGGTGAAAGGAATGAGAAAAAAAAATGAGAGGAAAAAAATAATGAGATAAGTTAATATGACATAGAGTAAAAAGTAAAATATTTTGATATTTTTATAATAGAAAAAATTTCAAATGAATCAATATTATAATTTATAAATGATATTTTAATATACAAAATATTATAATTTTTTAAAAACGGATGAAATATATTTTAACTTTTAAGAGCCTGGTCCTCGTGGATGCTCCAATAAGGTGGCACCAGTGAGGTTGTGGGTCTCCCTATCTCAAATAACAACGAAGGAACACTGGAATTCTAGTGGGCATTTAACAGAGTTGGCCATGAAAAGGAGGCTGAAATTTGGTAGCTGTGTTCCTTGACAGTTGAAAAATTTCTCACCTGTCAACGCCGCGCTCATCCATGTCTTCACATTCGACATCGCCATCTCCAGAACAGTATGGTTCCCTTGACCGAGGGTTACCATTTGCTTCAAAGACTGCCTCAGCTCGTATATGCCATCACCAATCAATTCGATGCAATCCCTGATCGTGGCTGCATCGAAGGACTTGATTCCTTGCAGCTTAGCAAGGCGTGCAACCATTGTGTCGGCATTCTTGGCCGCACTGAGAGCTGAGATGGTTGCATAGTTGGCGAGTTTCAGCGGGTTTTTCTTGATCTTGGAGGCATAGGGAGAGCACGAGGCGTAGCAGAGCGGGGGGTATGTGACATTGTTGCAGGCGGCTTTGACATAGTTAACATAAGCGATCTTGGTGGCGGCTGCTGCGGCTGTGGTGACGGCCGAGATTGGCAATGCTGTGAAAATTGAAATGCAGAACATTACTGATACCAGATGGAGCATAGGAGGGCATAATCTATCCATTTTTTGTTTATGGATATCAAAGAGAAAGTAACCCCTTTATATAGGAGGACGAATACTGCTATCAATAAACAAATTGTTCAAAATCTTCGATCTTATAGATGATCTCAATTTACAAAAGCTAATAACATATTTTGTATAGCTCATATCTTTGCCAAGTCGGATTAGGAGCTATTTTTTGTTCATGTTCGTTATTTTATAAGATCATGGGTTCCATGATGCGTCCTTATCATCTGTAAGATTTGTTTTGTTTTAATGAAATCTAGATCCTAATTTCAAAAAAATAAACAAATTGGCCAAAATTGTGCAACATAATCGCAAGCACCACATGGAGAAGTCAGTGACTTGATCAGATCTCTAGCTTCACCATAGTGTCAATGATTGATTACTCCCTTAATCACAAGGCTAAGATACCTCATCTCACATGAATGAGTCACATGCTTCTCTTAATTAACTTGATACTAGATCTTAATCCTTTCTTTTAACTTGTCAGCATGCTACGTGTTCAAACATTGATTGGAATGCCCGCCGATATCAACGAGTCAGAGATGGTCACTGGCTCTGAACCCTCAATTAACTTTAGAAGAGTTTATCATAAGTAACATATCACATGCAAGAGCAGAACAGTCAAGCCAAGCATCCACGCAAAGATACTGAAGGCTTATTTTTTCTAACTTTCTCCTAAGATCAAGTGTTCCGGTTTCCCATCTGATGCTGACGTTGTCACAGAGTTGCATGTTTTCTGTATGAGTTGCGATATCATCATAGAGTTTAATTCCCCGAATTACAAGTTGTATGTGCCACAAAAACTCAAGAGTTTGCCCCAGTGACACTCGGCACTGGCATGCCAATCAATTATCCATGCACGCACGACATAGCCAATATAACATTTATAGGTTCGAATTTTCGATAGAGTTGGTTCATATCAACGACTCAGATTTGATCATCTCAAGTCTCAACAATAACATGCGTTCAATGAAACAACGCCTCATCCAGGTTTCCGACCTAGGATACATGGCCGTGGAGGCAGCACTGCGACAGGCCATGGCTGTTCATGGTCACACGACGGCGGGGGCAAAATTGTAAAACCAACAACGAGCATTGGCCGACTGCACCCAGCTCTATGACAACACCATTGCAGACTGAGTATTGGATGTCTGGTCTGCTGACAGTAAGGTAAAATAGTGAGCCTATTATTCTTCTATACATAATAGAGCATCCATAATCCATAATCAAACGCTACAATGCATCCATAATCCAAACTTATGATAAAAGTTGTTGGAATGTATACCATAATCCCTCATAATCCATAATCCAGTCGTGGAATTATTTCTATCAAAATCCGAATTTATGATAAAAGTTTAAGAATGTGTACCTAACATAAATGAGATTAGTGAGATTATTACTAGTATACCTAACATCTATTGCTAAATGACAAGAGTTTCATTCTCATTCATATAAACGAGCCCAATGAAATAGATGGGCCAAGATTGAACCCATAACATGATACATATACCTGAACAAAAATCATTGGGTAACATAAAAATGAGACATCTATTGATTTCATGAAAATACAACAACATTCACTCTCATGTTCTGTTTCACTCAAAATAAGCAAATGCATAACGTTCTCAAGTAGGAGGAAGTGAGAAATGAGATTGATCAACAAAGGTATCACCAAGAAGAACCATGATCACCATACCCATAATAGTTGCAGTGACAGCCGCCCCGCTTGCAACCCCTCTCCAAAACCGACCATCTAAAGGAGGAGTAACCTTCTCCTCCTCAGCATCATCATCCTCGTCCTCATCCTTGTCCTCATCCTCGTCTTCGTCCTCATCCTCGACATCCTTGTTCTCATCCTTATCATCTTTAAGCCTGATCATCGCGCTACTCTTAGCCTGAAAGACAGGGTTATCATACAAGACGAGCTCAACCTCTTCAATATCCTCCGCTTTCTCCTCCTCATTCTCTTCACCATCATTGTTTAAACATGACTCAGTGCACGAGCACGTCGAACCATCATCAGAATCAGCATCACCGCCAACAATGTCATCAGTTTCCACTCCACCACTGACATCATCGATACCATTCCTTTGGACCGTGGTGATCGAGGAGTTGGCAGCCATGCCCGCCACAAGGCCATCAGGGTCAATAAGGATGGCCTCTAAACAACGGATTCTGTCGACAATGCGGGCAAGTCTGCGGTGGTGACTACGAGGGAGGGCATAACCGGGATCAGAAGCAATCTCGGCCAGCAGGAATTTTTTCAGAAACGCAAGTTTCTGGTGCAACGATTCTGGAACCACGAACTCATTGCTTTCGACCAATGCGTTGAGTTCTGATTCGAAGTCGCGAAGTTTCTTGTTGAGGATCCCAACGGTGCTTCTCTTCTTCGTCCTCCTCATCGCCTTCTCCTCTTCCATTGATGCCCGATTTCACTTCTTCACTTGACGAGTGAATGATGTGAAAACGGATGGTTTTCTTCTCAGAAAACGGTTATCATGGACGGTTAAAAAACTACCTGACGGTTACTGACCTTTCATTTCTTCAATTGCCACCCGTGAAAAGTCATTAATGGCCCTCCAAGAAAATGCCAATCCGATTACACAACTACCCTTTGCTGCAAGTGGTGAACTCCGACCGTTTTGATCATGAAGATGACAGTGTCACGATCATAAGTGTTAGATACCATTAGACTAGTGTGTCACTGTCACAGTCACCTCTAACATAATAATCATGAGTAGACAGTAGAGTACATAGAACAACCCTGAGTAGATCATAGGCGGCCAAATCAAGATGGCCAAGCCACGACCGCCATTCTTAGTCCATCGTCCTCAATATAATGAATGAACGGTTTGATCTCATATTAATTGTTACTGGAGATTCGATACGAAAATTTATATGAATTTTGATTAAAAAAATAATATTTTGTTGATGTTAATAGAATTTATTGTATCATTTGAGATAGAGTTAACGGATGTATTGTAAATACTCCCTCTATCTTATATCAATTGATTTAAAAGAAAAAAAATAATTATTTTGAAATAATTCAAATAAAAAAACATAACAATTAACATGGAACATAAGAGTACACAACTAAGCAAGAGACATGAACATGTAAAAAGAAAAAATTACCAAATCAACAAAATTTCAGAAATAATTATAAAAAGATAAACAAGAAAAAAATAATTTCAAACACATACAACACTACTTTTAACTCTTCCCTTCTCCACATTTGCTGCTGCCAACCACCGAAAACAACCCCAAATGATTGTTATCATAGGAAACCACCAATGAATCAATGAATCTCCAGATCAAACAATCTAAACAAATACAAAATCAAATCGAAATTAAAACAATGGAGCCACAGAGCCAATCCCTCCGTCCCTAGCCTCGACATCGACGCGTAGCTGAACTTCTCGATCAATCCTCGGATATCCTCCACAGTGGCGGAGCAAGGGATGTTGAATGCGATAACTCCGGTGTCCGAAAGCTCTTGCTCGGGGATGGATGAGATTTATGAAGGTCAGGGTGAGGGTGAGGGTGATGGTGATGGTGGTGGTGGTGGAGAGGATGTGGTGAAGAGTCCTCATTGACCTGAGCGATTTCGATCACCTAGCATGCTTTTTATTTGGTAGGTAACATCGCCGAAGCGTATTATTCGATTTTACTATGAAGGTTATGCAAGAAAAGAAAGGTTGTGCAACAAAAGAAACGGAAGGTCTTGTAAATAACGCGTTCGTTGACAAAACCGCCGTAGGAATGGAGCCTCGTAACATGTTGACGAAGATTTTTTAGAGGAGGAGAGGGGAGAAGAGATTAGGGAGATGCTATGATTGTGGTGAGAGTGGTGGTGGTGATGGAGAAGAGGGGAAGCAGGCAGTGTGGTGTTTGTGTTGCTAGTAATTTTTTGGGATAGCGGTGGTGGATTATAGAGTATTTTCTTAACCGTCTCTGTATTTTTTTTAAAACGTTTTATTTTATTTTGTTCAAACGTTTTGTTTAATTTTTTTCAGGTGTCTTGTTTCATTTTGTTCAATTGCTCTGAAGCAAAACAATTTTTGCATACCCATATAGGTATTCTGTATTTTTTTTCTGTCAGGCGCTCTTTTTTTCCATTTCAGACGTTTTGTTTCGTTTTGAATTGAAGGTCTATTTGGGATTTCTACGAGATCATCGGATTTCTACGAGATGCCCGAATTCCAAGGTCGTCTCCAACGATGTGATGATGATTATAAAAATTGGGGTGGATATAAGGATGGATATATGATGAAGAAGATGTGAATCTTAAAATAAATCATTTCAAATTGTATATGATTTGAAAATTATATTTCCTTATGTAATTTTTTGAGATTATTTTCATCCCTATATAGTTTTGAATAAATCATCCAATTGAGTTTACAATATCAATTGAGATAGAATTAATGGATATATTGTAAATACTCCTTCCGTCCCATATCAATTGATTTATAAAAAAAAAAATAACATTTATTTTGGAACGATTCAAAAAGAAAAACATAACAATTAACATGGAATGGAAAGAATACACAACTAAGCAAGAGACATGAACATATAAAAACGCTCTTACAAAATGCCTTCACATGTAACATAGCCGTGTCGAGGAATCCGCTACCAACATTGAGCTTGTATCTGAGCGGCTTTTCCTAGCACATTTGCTTGTTTATAAACAGCATATATATTACACAAAATCATTCTCTATGGTGTTGCAGGATGATTTCTTACTGTATGTACAGGTCAAGAGAAGGAAGTCATCAGCTCATAGACAGATGACCCAACTTCATCGAGTAGATACAGTCCAACGGTGGGTCACAGTGTCGAAAGGAAGGGACGGAAGCTAGAGAGCCAGACCACAAGAGCGAGCACTGTGATCTCACATCTGAAGCAGATTATTTACTGTCACAGTCACCGAGTTCGTCCGTTGCAAGTCCTGCAAGTCAACCAGGAGATCATCAAAGTGTATAAAAACTGGTGCTCTACCTATCCCTTTTTTTCCATTCTCACTCGAGAAGAAAGTATCGTAAATGAGGTGAATACAATTGACATGTTCTAAGGATCTTAAGGAACACTTGGCCACCCTTGAAATGTTGTCAACATTCAAAATCGTCTCCCTAGCAAGAGGGAAGAAAAATCTGGATAAAAAAGAATTTGAATCACACCTGGAAAATCATTTCATCAGGGACATGAGGTAGCACCTCATGTACAGTCTCTGCCATGGCAAGCAAGTTTGCAATGCTGCCATCAGCAGGCCGTGCAGGCCTTGTATGTAATGTACCGAGGTTAGTGTGGTACACTGGTGTAGTAGCAGGAGGAAAAGCAGCACCGGATGTTGTAGCCTGATTGGTATTAGGTGGCCAGAAGCTCCAAGAGCTATCTTCAAGAGCACTTTGAGCATAGGTTTCTCCTACCGAGGCAAGCTGCCTCATCATCATCTGCACTCTGTTAAGCCCGACAGACCTAATAGCATTTGATGGTCCAGCTCCATCCTGGCCTGACCAAGGCGGCAACCAACTTGAATCCAGCCCTGCACCCCTACACAGCAGTGAGACTTTAGTCACGAGAGAATTAAGTAAAATAAAACAACTGCAAATAAATGGATAGAAGCAAAGTAGTTACAGCTCAACCCAACACCACTGTAACAGACTATGAAGTATGAAGCCACATAAAAAAAATTTACTAGTTAAAGAATAACGATTGAAATAAGCAGCCCACATTAATCACAGACATAGTTGAGACTAATCCAAACCTCCAGGGACCAGCATCAAAGGAGTTCAGCGATTGATTGGGGAAAGCTTCTTGCCTAGCAGCATTAGTATGGTCGAGGCCTGCACTAAGTTGATGGGCGAGCTGCTCATCATTTGAAACTTCTACAGCACGTGAACTTGATTCATGGTCGGTTCTGCCAGCAAAGAGGGGCTTCCGACAAGTTGGGCAAGAATATACCTCATTAAGTCCTTGATCTAACCTGGCTTAATCCAAGCGTTCTTAGCATATTGTATGTAGGAAAGAAGCGAAAAACATGAAAGGGTATAAAAGCCAACAGCAAGTCCATACCACGATCTCAAGCAAGCTAGATGAAAAAGATGGTTGCATGGTAGCTTTTTCGCCTTTGCCATTGGTTCCTGTAAATATTTTCAGCCAGAAATAGATAAGAACACTTTTTAACTTTTCCACATGAAATCAAACAATGAACAATTTGAAGACAAATAGTAATGCGTTGCAGAAAATACCCTGCAAATCGCGCATTCATCATCATAAACTTTTATCTCATCAGAAGTTGCATTTGGAAGTGCTCCATGAAGAGCTCCTAGAGCTATCCTCAATTTGATGAATCCTTTTACGCGTTTGACTATTGCACTCAGTAAGGCCTGTTGTTTAAAAAATCAGATCACAATAAAAGGCGATGGAGTATATGGAGGAGAAATAAAGAAAATTTACACGTATTCTTAGAAACAGGATGCCATCCACAAGATGGAAAGTCATCCCATGGAGCCACCAAATGAGAGCATAATGGCCCAACGCCATCAACAATCTCATCATATCAAGGACGAAACCCATATTCCGAGCAAAACTGCCTTTCCATTCCCATAGAGAACCTGAAAATGAACAGTTCTCACATCACTTCAAAATGGTAAAACTCATGCAAGAGTTAAATGACATGGTCTTCCTTGCAGCACAAAATAACTCTGATGTCAAAAAGCAGATTTAGTAAAACTAATACTACACAGTTAAAGAAAAACCACTGTTCTAAATAGCGGCCGTAGCGCCTGCTATAGCCTTTTTGACCCCTACCCGCCACGCTATGGACAAATATCCACTATGAAAAAAATTGGTCAATATCACCGTTATATCAGTTTGACCCACTATAGCAAGCCGATATCCCATTTGTTCAAATATTACCGCTTTTGAATATTTTTGTAAAAAAATCAAAATCAGGAAGATTGTGACAACAATCTTAATTTTGTCGTCTAAAATACTTAAGTTTCTTCCAATGAATGAAGTAAGTTCTAGATTTTTCTTCTGGGAATCATTGTATGCTTCGTTTCAATATTAACCAGTTTCATGTTAAGTTTCAATGTTTATTATCTTATTATCATGTTTTCTATATCTCAATAATTCTATACTAACATTCTATTCAATACTTCCGTTTCAAAGGAATGCGCTCTGTTTTTTTTTTTTTTTTTATGTCTCATTGTTTTTTTCATTGTTTTTATTTCTAGCGATCATCTTTTGTATATGTCTGTTTCATTATTTTGTTTCTTAAAGCTTCAAGATTTTTTAACAAATGTGGATCGTAATGTTTACTTCATATCATTTTATTGCACCATTATATCTAATACAGATTAAGGATAAGAGATGTCCTCCTCACAAGTTTCTATAAAACCACAAGAATGCTTAGTAGTTGTAGTTTTTTTTCCTTCTTTTTTTTAATATCTTTTGTCCGGGGAGCTTGTTTTGAATCGGTTAGCTTGTTTTGAATCGGTTATGTTACTTGAACTTTAAATAAGTCATGTCGAGTTGCATTGTACTTTTTTAAGTTTTAATCACTCTATATTTTCTATTAGCCTAATCTACTATCTTTTTTTTTATCTAAGATAAATTTATATGTAAATAAAAAAATTCGTGAATATCCCCGCTATATCGTCCGCTATCGGCATTCCGCTATGCACCCCTATGTGCAATCCGTTGTCTGATATCCGCTATCTAGAACCTTGAGAAAAACGAAATACAGACCATGGTAACACAGAGTTGCCATGATGCAGCAAGCTAAGCGCTGGGGAAGTGTTAACTTTGAAAGATGGCGACTCAAACTAAGTCTAAGTACCACAGGAAAGCTGTAAGCAGTTGAAACACCAAAGCATATCAATTAGTGCGAAGTGAAAAGACCAGAGGTTACCAGCTAGTGGTGTATTAAAAATTTTGGAGCTCTGATAATTCGCAATGTCCGCTGAAGAATGATGAAGCCACACGTCAATCCACTGAAATCCATGAACCACAATGGCCTGAAAGAAAATTTCAAATGGAACATGCTGGTCAAGCTGCATTCATAGTTAAAGTATAACATGGAGGTATTTATTGCAAGCGCTTTTAGGAAATATAACCTGCAAGGTCTCAAAGGCAATACTCAGAGGTTTGAAAAATAGCAACCAAATTGTCGATGCACCTAATGCTCCAGATATTTTGACACAAAACCATATCCTGTGACAACAATTGAACTTAGAAGATATTTTCAACATAGAATTATCAAATTTCAACACATGCCTAAATTAAGCCCGACTTAGGTAGTTGTTGGAGGAAGATTTACCACTAGATTAAAAATAGTTTTCAAGTTTATCAGTAAAAAAAGAGACATGTGCGTGTTCTTACTCATTACATAAGAAATTTTCTTCGCAACTTATGAAAAACTGAAGAAGTACCAGAATAGGTCGACAGCTAACACCAGAAGTAATGCTGAATATACACGAAAGTATGCCTTCGGTGTAACAGAAGGAGAAGCATTCAGACGCTCAAGTCGGTCTCTAGCCAAAGCTTGAAACATCTATAAAAATAAGTATCAGCTGAGTTGGCATAGATAGACAACCACAGGAGACTGGAAGATTCAGGAAAATCAGGAACAACGATACAAACAACAAATAAAATGTTGAATGTGGACTTCAAAAAAAAAAAAAAAAAGTCGAATGTGGAATACCTTCAGTGAACAAAGTACAGTCAGCCATGTAAACCACAAAGCTGATTGAAGAAATGTTGGAGGAATTATTAATGGAAGAAAAGTTCCCTGTTGAAAATCAAATAACAGATTCCTCATAAGATAGCCAAAACTATTGTAGGATTCAGTCTGCTTTTATGACTTCCAACTATGTAACAAAACTAAGTTATACAACAATCCTTCTTATACATCAATCCTTCTCTAAATTCTGGAGGTATCCACTAGTGGGCATATGGAAGGATATAAGGAATAAACATTTATATAATGGTTAAAAAAAGGAATAAACATTTATCACAATGAGTCATTACCAGGTCAGAAACAGGCTTCGTTATCAATAGTAGCTTAACAAAGTGAAATTACCTTATAGATGACATAATTAACGAGGCGTTCCACCAGCTTTCGAGTTTCTGAAGCAACCAGCTCTCCAAAAAACAGTGTCTGCATTAAGAAATCAATCCCATAAAAATCATGCAGCAAAAAGATTCACAATGTTAGCAAGGGAAAAGAGCTAGAAACACTAGCCACAAAAAAACAAACTAACAACTATACTAACTAAAAAGCTCATGTCTCAAAGAAGGAACTTCATATAAACATATCTTATAAACAACTATACTGCCTGAAAATTGGAACCAGGGTGTCATCTCCTCTTCCTTCACTGGAATCACTACATGCTACTCAATAAAACCACTCCATCAAATAATCAACTTCAAGCAAAGATTTTAAGTTGGTTACTAAGAATAAAATTTATATGTTGAGTACTGCACAGTGCGATAGGAGAACTGATCAAGGAATTAGTCAAAAGATGTGATCCTACATAGTACATGACCAACAAAACTAGCAGCATTAGGCATGACTATATAATCTCGCAATCCCTCTTTGTTGATTGCTATCCTTCTGCTTCTGCAATGCTGATGCATTGCATTTATAAACAGAAACCAATTAATTGAAAAAAATATAACCATAAAAAAAACAAATGGAATTCTACGACCATAAACTTACCTTGAGACACAGAATGAGGAGAACAAATACATTGACGATAGAGAGTGCTAACAAGGCGACTGTTGCATGAGAACGTAAGACCAGGTCAATCACATTCTGAAAGTTGTCAGAGTAAATGGTACCAGTATCTATCAGCCCATCCGCCTTTAAGTTTTCAAGTGACATCTCTGTCCAGCATTGTAGACCTATGAGGCTCAGCACTGTACTTATGGCTGAGATTGTGAGGTAATTTGCACCCATTTGCAGTGACTACAATCAGTTCAGTGAAACTAAGCCAAGTTCTCATCAGAACGGCACATAAGTTTTCAGGAAACAATAAACCTTCCCATCAGCGAGCATCGAATGACTGAGGGCAACAAAATCTATGATGGAGCTTGACTACCCTCCAGCTTCAGCTTACAGAATCCAAAATCCAACAATATGATTCTCCTGTCAATAGCAGCAAACCTGAATTAAAAAACATGCAGACCTCTTCAATCAAAAACCCAAAAGGAGAACTTTGGCAGCTTCAAAAGAGATTGCCTGACACTAGCAAAAAGAATCTCTCCTTTGACAAACTAATCGAATACTTCATTTTGTAACTAACAATCCACTTAACGTCAAAGTGTATTACAACTCTCCTTCTCAAGAAGGGGATTAATCCACTTATCCACAACATTCCCATCCATTTACATAATCAAGGCATGGTTCTCGAATAACCAAACGTTGTTACGCTCAAGCTCAAGTCAAAATTCCTAAGATTGTTCTGTATCACACTACCTAACTCACACCACCGCCCTTCAAGCATAAGGTAAAAATCCTGTTCATCCATTCTAACTTGTGATTGCTAGCTAACACCGCACACCGCAGCATAAACTGAAAGATTATGTTGAAAGAGGGGTAAACAAACAATTATTCATCTCTAGCGAAGGTGAAATGCTTTTGGATTCTGATTTATTTTCTTCCTCGAACAAAAACATGATCAAATAACTCTCCATCTTTTCTACAACACCACCATCTAAATGCTCGCATATTCACACTACTCACACGACTAGTACTTAGGCGTCTATATACTCACACTTATCACGATCAAATCACATCACTCACTTAAAGGTTTTAGTACAGACTAATCTATCTTCACAACCTTCCCACAAATTTCAACTCGAACACCACAAAAAGTATTACCAAATCAGCAATCGCAATCCGTCTCATAACAACCACCAATCTCTTCCACACGTTTCTTCACCTCGATCAATTCAACGAAATCGAAACAATCAACAAATCCCTCTTTTTCTCAGATAAGTATAAACAAATCCACGATCCATTATACAACCGATCGAAGAAATTCGAATACCTTTGTGAGATCAGGGCAGCAGATGAATCGAATCGGCCACGGCTTCGACTTATTCGAGCTGCATTCGAAATCGGAAGAGAGAGAAGAAGGGGGAAGAACGAGATATTTTGTGTCGGCTTTGGTTTTTGGGGAAAAAAAGAGAATAAAGGGAGTTGATATTAGGTACGTGTTTCTTCAGTCTTCCGTTCAATACAAACAAGGGTGTCAAATCGAAATCGATTATCGATCATAGTTGAAATTGATTATCGCTTTGTAATCGTATTTGATAAATTAAATTGACGAAATTGAATGTTAAATGGTTTGATTTTGATTTAAAAAATAAAATTGATTAATTAATAGATTTGGATATATTTAAAACCGATTAAGTGAATCGATTAATCGAATTGTTTAAAATATAATAAAAGAATCATTAAAGGATTATTTTTTTAATATTTTAAATGAATTCATGAAACATAGGTAGATTTAATGAATTAATCAATAAAATAAACAAATTAATCTAATATTTTCTAATAGATTTAAAAGAATTGTTCGATGTCGATTGTCATACGCCCTCCTCCGCCGACCAGTCGTTGCCCCAAACGATTGAGTTTCTCCTACCGATTATTTATTAATTCTTTTTGTATCATATATGACTTGTAACAAATAAAATAAGATAACTAATTTTAATATTAATAATGATGATATTATTAATCTCTTAGTTATCCTTTCTTATCCCATTTTTATTTCAAACGAGACCACATAGACAAAAACGAAGAAGACAACCACGAAAAAAGCAAAAAAAGGCAGTTACAGCTTCAACATCATGATAGTGTAAAACAGAACAAAAGCGAAACGTAACTTAGTCTATACAAAAGGCCACACTATATCTTACAACACCATCGCATCTTCTGCGATATTATTATTCGTGACACAAAAAATTACCAAAACAGTACAGCTACCCAATGACCAGATAAATACACCTATAGTACAAACTTCCACAATACATGTCCTCCATTCCTGTAAGCACAGGACCAGAAACTAACAATAAATAACTCCCTACGACATTGCAGTGGCCGACGAAGCTTCAGAGTGTGGCGACCGAGAGAGTAGAGACCATATCCAATCAAATGAGGGGTAGAATGCGATTGGACTGAACAGAAGTGTCCAAGTTGGATAAAGACTATGTTGTACACGGGATTATACAATGAGTTCATCTTCAAGATAATTATACACAAACTCGAAGTCGTGCTTTAGTCTCTGGCACCTGAAACTCATCAGCAATTCAACAAAATAGTTAGCAGGAGTCAAGATGAGCTAAAACTTATGGTGGCAAGCATATAAAAGTGGCGTACCATCCATGGTGCAAGTCATCATTCTTCACATTATAGTCGAAGTAGATATACGTCCCCTTTTCATATTCATCCGTAGCAATCTTTGGCTCCTCGTGACGCTGAAACCACATATTCCACATTCTATGATATCTCCAAGATTGCTTCTTCAATTCTCTTGCAGCTAAATATTGTTGATAAGTATTCTGCAAATAACCAGAGATAACAGATTTTTATGGGACTCCACTAAGGACAGATGCAAAAATACTCGACAAGATAAATCGTCAGTGTTTTTGTTTCAAGGGCACCTGCTGAAAGTAGAATGCAAAGAATAGGGCATCTGTTCCTGATGGATCCATGCCTAGTCGTTCCCAGAAGGCGGGATTGTTTACGATTGGAGCCTGAACTTGAGGGAAGCTTGAAGGAGTTGCTGCAGGGTTCCTCTGCGTAGAAGGAAACAAAGCGAAATATAAGGCGACAACAGGAATTTGGAAAGATGTTTGAGTAAAAAGCTCAAGGTCACATGTGTGTATATAACTCAATAAATAAGGCTCTCATACCGGAATATAGCTTTTTGCCCGCTCCGAGTCTTTGGGTTGAGGAAGCTTGTGGAATGCAGCTTCAAGCATTTGCAAGCAATACATCTGATCATGCATTCCCTCGGGGTTTGGAGTCACGCTATCACCTATGGTGCCAAGATTTGCAACACTTCTTCGGCCAATGACACCAAGGCCAGCTGACGGTGACGGTTGACTTGGGTGCAAAAGCAACCCAGGAGAAAGATCAGTGTCTCTTTGCAATTGCATAGACTCCATCAAAGGACTAGGTGAATCTCTCATCTGCAACGAATCAGAATGCAATTTAGAGTTTAGACACGTAGTGACAACACCAAAGAAAGGAAGCAAGTGCCATTAGCATTCCCTACAAATGATCTTGACACATCTATGGGCTTCAGTAACACGAAAGAACACATAGCAGCAAATTCTTGAACAGGACATCTCCAGATTGGTCTGACAGAAACTTTGGCAGGAAAATGTTGATGAGAACAATACAGAAAAAGTGCAATAGAGCAGCAACATACCAGAACATCCTTTGCGTAAGAACTCTTCAACTCATCATCATTCATTAGATTTTTCACAAGGCTGGAATTAGGAATAACTTCGGCAGCTGGATCGCTAAGGTTCTGCTGCTGCTGCTCTGCTGTTGTGTAACTAACGTCTGTATAATCAAAATCTCATTTTATACATCCATCGGAAAGCTCAACATTCAGAAATATCCCATGAATTCTTTTGAGAAATCGGTGCAGTTAGGGTCTTATAGGTGAGGAGAAATTCAATACCGGTATCTCTTGGACCAATGGTAACGGATCCCTGCTGAACAGCCTGTTGATGCAGGGGAGTTGATTGTTGTAAAGACATAGGCATAGAAGTGTTGACACCCGATGACTGGATTCCAAGCCCAATACCAGCTTGAAGAGTGAGAGGTGAACTTTGAGAGTTTAACTGTAAATGTAATAAATACCATCAGAAGAAGAATTGAGTCTCAAAGAAGAGCAAAAAAACATGCAATGCCGGTATGACTACAAATGGAAGTTGGGCACTGTGATTATTGACCTGTGGTAATATTGAGTTCGGTTGTTGCCCAGGGAATTGCTTTTGATTTCCACTCCCTAGAGCAGGCATCCCTCCTAGAACATTGCTGTGGCCTTGCTGCTGCACTTGCTGGAACCTCTGCAGAAATTTCTCTCTATGATCAGGAGCAATCTCAGGCCTTCCACGAAACTGAGCATGAAAGAATACGTAAGTTTTCTCAGGAGTTTCGAATGCCAAAAATGTTGATCAAGAGTGATAACCACCTCCGTCTGGTTCTGGAAAGGAGTTCCAGGTCTCCACTGCACCCCAGGAGAAGAAGGAGATGCTCTGCCCGCGACAACTGCAGGTATTACGATAAAGACGATAAATCACAATGATTATTTTTGTCGACCAAGCAGTAAGATAATATCACCACTGGGAAGTAACGAGCAGAGTACCACTACTAGCAAGCCTTTCATCAGCTCCCAATATATTTCTCTTTGCTACTTCAGAAGCCAATGGAACAGCAGTGAGCGTCATGTTGCTGCTGGGCACAGCTCCAGGACTAGGTGGGACAGAAGCAACTGGGCTCGTTCTACCGATTCCATTGAGTCCAACATCGGCAAGAACTGGAGAGGGCCTTCGATCGGGAACATTCACCGACTCTTCTTCAATTGCAGGGACAGAGATGCTCAACTGAGAAGACACTGCAGCACTTACGGTATCCACAATACTTCGAGCAGGGATTGATGCAGGAATAGCCGACGGAGCACTTGATGCCCCAGATACATGTGCTGAGACATTCAAAGCCACGGAAGTTGCATGAACCCCAGGTGGAATGCTAAAAGCAGAGGAATTAACTGCATTAGGTTTTGCAGGTGGCGTTCTGGGACCAGAATCTGAATTAGTGTCCTGAGAAGCCGCCTCCTCTGTCGGCTCCTGAACAGAAGCACTTTGCTGTGAAGATGTTGGTGCAACATGTCAGAAAACACACAAGATTGTAAATGCAAGAAAATTATGACCATTATGATGTTCACAGATCAGGCAGCAAAATGGAAAACTACCAACATAGAAGCACTGTAGTAAAAGGTGAAGCCATGAAGGACATGGTAACTAGTTGGATAGACATTATCTGCTGTTTTAACAAATGTTTACAAGTCTAAAAGGCAATTCAGGTGAGACCGCAATCCCAAAAAAAAAAACAAAGAAAGAAAGAAAAAGAAAAAGAAGAAGAAAAATAAAAAGAAGAAAAATAAAAATAAAAAGAATAGTGAGTTGATACAAGTGTAAAACAGCACAAGTATGGGAGCAAATTTTCTGACACTGCCAAAAGCGTCCGACAAAAAATGCTCCATTAAATGGATATACCAAAGCTTAGCGAATAACATATCTTCTAATCATTGAAATCATTTTGACATCTCTACATACAGGAGTTGGTGAAGACGGAGCCAATGACGGCTTCAAGCTTATTACAGAGCTTGTAGCAGCACTGCCCTGCCAAATTGTAAACCGACGTTAAAATCGCAACTGACGGTTAATCTACTACTGCGCTCCCGGCATTAGAAATGAGAAAGCAGCAATTAGTATTTTCCAGTCCCATGCTAAGGAGCCCCAAGGTTTTCAGAACTTTAGTTTTTTTATCATGTCATGGGTTCATTTCAGACAATTCACACTAGTACAAGACCAATGGAATTACCAATGGCATATAGCAAGGACAAATTATATTCAAATGTTCTCACAATTTATCCTTAAGATTATTCAAATAGGATCAACATGTTGAGTCATTCTAATATGAAAACACAAAAGTAAGAAGAGAGTAAAAGGACTAACCTTTACAAGACTAGGTGCAACAATTGTCACAAGTTCTTCTAAAGATTCCACTTTGTCCAGAGGTAAAGTGTTGTACAATTCATCAACGTCACTGAATTCATCAAAATCCTCCTACAACACAGCCAAAATGGAAGTTGAGATAGTCAAAGGTATTTTAACTACGGAGGGAGGACATTGTAGAGGTACCCAAAAGGGGTGTAGAAGTTCAAGTTCACGCCTCAAATTCCATTTATTATAGGGATAAATAAAAACCTGATTACGCTCAACATAATCTTCCAAGAAATCCTTGACATCATTGATCTGCTCAGGGCTCAACTCTTCGTTATCCAATAACCTCAAAATCAATTCCAATTTCATTATATGAGCTTTATGTCGTGCAATGGAAGTTTCGAGGTGTATCTGCAGGCTAAAAGCTTGTTAAGTTCATCACAAGCATAGATAACTAAAGTATATGCTCATCAGTCAACAGTAAATTTACCAATCTAGGGGGCCTTGTCTTTCCTTTCTTCACAGATAAACCTTCCATTTCAGCTTCAAATGTGTCAATTTGAAGCTCCAACTCTCCAACCTGAGGCAGAATTGTTGTTTCATGTCAAAACTTAATTGAACCTGTATGTATTTTGTTATCTTAAAATACAATAAGATGCCTCACGAAATATGGAAGGATAATATAGCAGAAATCCATTGAGAAGCATTCAGCGCACTTCTAACAACCACTAAATAGCGTTGTATTCCAGAACAAAACATTGATCTGAAAAATAAGGCTACAGAATGAAGAAAGCCACCGGGAGCAACTCTGTGCGCTACCATTTCCCCTTTTTGATTGGTATGACTTCACTTCTCACATTGATTCTATGCAAATTCGTTTGCAAGTGTAGGGTGGGTGTTGAGGTTAGTATAGAAGACCTGAGGACTAACCACATTGTTTAACCAATCCCTCGTTTCTGACTTTGCTTTCTCCTTCGGATCCTAGCAACAAAAGTTGACAAGGAAATAATCAGAGAGGTTGAATCAATATTTGGGTTTCGATATGTAATCACATAAAAATATTCGGGAAGGTGTTGAGGGAAAAATGTTTGGATTGTGTACACGAGAGAACCTAAAGTAACAGTATGTCATGTGTAGAGCTGAGAAAAGAAAGCGTAGTTTGAATCTTACAGTTTTAGGTTGCTGCACGAGACCTTCTTTAGAGAATGCTTTTGTCTTGGTCTCCTTCTCGCATATCTTAAACCTTTCCATTTCCCGCTCTATTAACTTGCGAGCATCTAACAGAGCCTGCTCATAAGATGCACTAACCTATGTCAAGATATATCAAACAGAAAGAAGAATTGTCAACCTGACAAGTACAAATGCATACTTCTTAGAAGCTGCAATAAACTGGACTCACACAAGAACGTAATTTCGATTAACCGAACTTAAAGCACATGAGGCGGATCACCAATAAAAATCCCCATACATTTTCCACAACATGAATTTCAACCAATGCAAATGATGGAATCTTCCTCACCATGTTAAATAAACAAATTCCTTGTCATGACCCACTCACCTGGTTTGTGTAACCATCCATGAGAACCACCAAATTTGCTTCCTTAAACATCGGCGCATACATGTTCAAAATTCGCCCCATAATATACACACTGGACTATCTACCCATAATATCATACCCTATGTAGTTATGTAACATAACAGTCATTCAAGCTAAATTTTTTTGCAAGTGTTTATAGTCCTGACCAGACTTCAATTATTCGTCATCGCCGCCATTGATAAGTACAAAGAGTTCAACCTTTTTGTCTTTGATTTCGCTCGACTGCAACCACGTCTTGATCTGATCCCGATACCTCTGCAGCTTCTTGATCTCCTTCTTCAAATCTGCCTCGAACTTCTCCTTCTGATTTATATTATCCGAATCATACACCTGAAAACACACAAATCCACGTCAATCAAACCCTAAACCACACCAATTCATCCCCTAATCCCCCAATCCCATCAATTCAACATAATTCAGCTCAAAAAACACAACACAATTGCTTCGATCCATCAATCACCTTATTCCATATACTATCGAAGACATCGACGCCTTCCTGCACCTTCTTCAACACCCGATCGATCTCACCTTGCAGTTTCCTGCTCGCTCCCATGTCGATCTCGCTTGAATATGAGAATCGGCGAGAGATTTGGGTTTTTAATTGGATGAAATTAGGGTTTTGAGGTGATAGAGATTCGAATACGAGAGAGAGAGAAAAGGGGAAAGTGCAATTGTTTCTGTTCGATAGTAACGTATGAGTTCGACAGAGATGTCAAATGTACTATCTTGTCTTCGACTAATAATATAATATTTTTTTATATTATTTAATATATATTTTAAATAATTTCATTAAATATCTTAATAATATAATTAATTTTTCTTAATAATTTATGATTATAATATATGATGTTTATTATCATTAATATTTTATAATGTCTTTTTTTTTTAAAAAAGGGTGTTTAATCACCCCTCATATCTCACCCTTCCTTCATTTTTCTTTATTTGTATAAGGTGATGAGGTGTGGAAGCGAACAAGAACAGTGAAGTCGATGTCTTTGACTGACGGAAAGCTAGCCGGAGACGATCAAAAGTGTCATATAAGAACAACCTTTCTTCTTCGGCACTCGAATTGGTCGGCCTTTGCATGCCAACTATGGATTAGTTGTGCAGGCTGATGGAAGATGTTCTCCTGAACGAACAAACACTTGATTAATGGAAAAATGTGCCATATCGTTGTCTCGTCTAACACCGATGAAAGTTTTTTATCATAATACATGTTTGTATAAATTTTTTATAATGATGGGAGTAAATGGTTTAAGGAAGATTTAGGTTTTGATTCGTTGGATGGAATAGGCTTGAAATGGAGTGCTTCGTTCCATCAGAATAGAAGAAAAATGCGTTTGGTTATTTCATTCGGAACAAGTTAAACCTCCATTTCACCTCAAACACCTCTTCTGATTTTCACTTGTAATGGATAGATTCATCCATTCTGCAGAAATAAAATGATTTAAAACAGCTTTGAACACTTTAATTATCATTAATTCATATCATTTTCATGTTGATAAATTAGAAACATATCTAGAGAGCATTTTAATAAAAAAAACATTAATGTTTATTTTATCGATCATACTCTCTCGTGAAAAAGAACGTTTCATTTCAATGCTATCAACCAAAGACTCACTATGGAATGCAATTCGACTAACGATTGCATTAGAATGATGCATTTCATTCCATTTCAAAACGATTCATAAAATCCAAACGCAGCATAACTAGAGACTTGATTGTTGTTGGTTATTATGTTTCGTTATCAATTTCATGGTTATCTGCGACAAAAAAGAATTCATAATGTGATAACTATCTCTGCCATACAAATTGCTCATTCATCAATTTAGCATGTCATCCCGGCCAGAGCATCTAAAGAATAAGACTAGACTTCAACCGTTCACAAACGAAATTTTCAGAACATCGGCACATACGTCGTCATTCAATCACATTTCAACAACCGAGTATGCGATCTTCAACTGAGTCACAGTACAGATACAAAAACTACATTGCACGAAAACACTTAAAAAGGGTTATCTATAGCATTCAGACTCGAAATCCGTCCTGGGTGTCCCTGGTCCTGCAGTCCGAATCCTGAACAGGAAACACCACGTTGCCATACAGAAGTCCCGCGATGGCGGCCCCAAACAAAGGCCCAAGCCAATAGACCGCTTGATTCTTGAAACTGCCAGCAATGGCCGCGGACCCAAATGCATATGCTGGGTTCATGCATCCACCTGAGAATGGACCGGATGCAAGTATGTTTGCTCCTGCCATGAGGCCGATCATCAGAGGTCCGGTTGAGGCCATATGACCTTGCCTTGGGTCGCCGCTTGCTGCAAAGACGGTGTAGACCAACCCAAAAGTCAGGAAACCTTCTAGGATGGATGCGCCGAATCCTGTCATTTCTTGTGCTATTGCTGGAGTAGTAACATTCTGCAACATGATGTAAATTAGTCGTATAACGTGTACACTAGAACAAAATAATGGAATTTATGCCAGTTGAAACCTTGAATTTTCACACTTCTTGGAAGACGTGGTTATATATAATAACAAATATGAAACTAAAATATGAAACCAAGCATCGTGTTTGTTGGCTTACGTGCTCAACAGTAGTGATCTTGAGGAGAAGGCAACCCATGATGGCGCCAAGAATCTGAGAAGTCCAGTAGAAGATAGCGGTGACAAACGGCATGTGCCCGCTCACCACCTTGGCAAAAGTCACTGCAGGGTTGACGTGACCGCCAGAGATGTTAACAGAAATGTAAACGGCGGAAGCAAGCCCGAATGCACCTGCTATTGCAACTGCGACCAGACTAGACGGATCAGAGTTCACGTCTGGCATCAATTTCCCTGCAACAACAGATCAAACTCATGTGATACTTCCATTTAGTTTTAATCTAGTGAAAATTTTGCAACCAAGCGTAATGTGTATGAATTTGGACAAGATCATTCTCAAAAGACTGACGAGAAGACATGGAAGATCCGGCGACAGCCAAGGCAAAGACGAAAGTAGAGATGAATTCTGCCAGATACGCTCTAAGAGAATTCGGAGTGATGGCTTCGTGGATGCGTGCAGTGAACGAAGTCGACGACATCTTGTTCCTCCTCTTCTTCTTCAAAATCACAATGCCAGAACAATTAGATTACTACAAAGTTTGAGAGTTGAAAAGATTAGAAGTGAAATGTTGAGAAGAAGCAACGGGTTTATATGGTCTGTTGATAATGCTGTGGATTTCGAATTTTAACTGCCAGACAGTTAACAGCAGTTTTTTGTGTGTGTTTGGCAGTTTACAAGCAGTTAACATAGCAACGGATATACTCCAGATTGACAAACACGGCAAGTGTTGCAAAAGTTTGTAGGCAACGCATGACTTAACCTAACATTTCTCAATACACATATTTCTATACAAGGAATGTGGTAGATCAGAGAGCAATGCCAAATCTCATTGTTTTTCTATGAATCATTCATAGTTTTACAAGTGACCCTCTTTGAAAGTCTCTACCATTAAGTGACCTCTGTGGAAGTCAGTGTTTTCGTTTCTCCCGAAAACCAAAACCTCATCTTCATCATCTCTCATTCTCCACCATCAACCCAAAACCCACAAACCACAATGCTTCTCCCTTCACCATCTCCTCATTACACAATCACACCCAAAACCCTCTCACTCACACCCCGCTCAATCCCCCACAAAACCCTAAAACCTAACCCTAAACCCCACAAACCCATCATCACCTGCAAGATAACCCAAACCCATCAAAACCCACCAAGCTTCAAGACCCAATTACACCCAAAACCCTCCCCTGACCCAAATGGATCAGGCCCAGCTGCACCCACAAGGGGAGAGTTGTTTCTCGAGCAGCAGAAAAAAGCCAAGGCTGCTGCCTCCAAGGTGGTGGTTGGGGTTGGGGCTGATGGTGAGAAGATGAGGAAGAGGAAGGTTATGAAGATGGTGAAGTCTATTATTGGGTGTTATGGGTGTGGCGCGCCGCTGCAGACGACGGAGAGTGATGCGCCGGGATATGTTGATGTCGAGACGTATGAACTTGTAGGAATTTTGATTGGTTGTGATAGGTTCTTTGGTGTGTGTATTTGATTGATGTGTTGGTGTTTTGGGCTCTGTGATGCGTATAACTTTGTATTTGATTGATTGTCATAAGAATGTTAGCTGTTATTATTCCAATTTTTGCTGTATACATTGGGTTACCATGAACTCATTGAAGAGATTGCATTTGTGGGATTACACTGTAGTAGCAATGTAGCTGATTGCGTATGACGACTCAAATGATTGGTATCCTGTTATTCGAAAAAAGGTATGTGAGCTGTTGCAGATAGAAGCCTATCAAGTCATCTGTTCTATGAGAAGCCTATGTATGAGACGATCACGTAATGGAAATGAGATTTGAAGTCAATTGCATGATAATGTTGATCGGATTCATAATTGGGTGTTGGATAGGACTAAATGTGAATCGTTAGTGTAACAGTGTGGTATGCATTGATGCCGTGGCATTCATGTTGTTTTTGGATGCAGAAAAAGAAGCATCACCAGCTCAGGACCATTCTTTGTGGGAGGTGTCGACTTCTGTCTCATGGCCATATGATTACTGCGGTTGGTGGACATGGGGGTTACCCTGGCGGAAAACAATTTGTGACTGCCGAGCAGCTCAGGGATAAGCTATCTCACTTGTGCTATGGAAAAGCTTTGATTGTTAAACTGGTAAGGCCTGTTACTTTATATTTTCCAGAGCTTGTTCTTTCTTTCCACGGAGTTTGCTATTGTATTATTGAAAAAGCCATGATATAGATATTAGTTCATGAGCTTCCTGAATTTTTTTCAGATATGAGAGTTTTTTTATGCTTATTTATGTTGCCATATTATTGTTGGGATATTATGTAGGTTGATATTGTTGATTTCAGTGGCAGTTTTCTATCTCATGTGCGTGACCTCGTTGGTTCCAACCCGATCATTTTAGTCATCACCAAGGTACTTGCTTTATCTCTAGAAGTGGGATGCCCCGTTTGCCCGGATTTAATATGATGACATCTCACTTGATTTATTTTGAAAATATGTTCCCCCTTGGAGTGAAAAACAACTGTTCTAATTAAGTTGTACTGAGTCCCACCTTACATAACTTCAGTTTGCCACGTTTTTTGTCCCAACATTTCTTCAGGTTGATCTACTCCCAAAAGGAACTGACTTGAATTGTATAGGTGATTGGGTTGTGGAGGCTACTGTGAAGAAAAGGCTCAAGTAAGTTGGATATGTTCCATGGTCATTCCTTCCTTTCTTGTACTAGACTATGCTTTTTCAGAATATATATTTGCTTCATGTTTTATTAATAAAAACGATATAACTGAGGGGATATGCTGCTTTGTAGTGTGTTAAGTGTTCACCTGACAAGTTCGAAGTCTGCAGTTGGGATCTCTGGAGTTGTTTCAGAAATTCAGAAGGAGAAGAAGGTAAATTGACAGTCCCTAAACAGAAGCCTAACTCATCACCAGAGCTTATGCCCATGAATGCATTCTCATAATGCAATGTGGTGATTTATTTGTTGTTTTATTTATTTCGCTTATTTTCTCTTTGGCAGGGACGCGATGTATACATTTTGGTTAGTATACACATGGCGTAATTTATTATTTCCTTCTTTATGTTGTGTTTTCTCTCCCTTTTTTCTTTATTCATGTTATTTAGTCATTTAAATCACGATGTCTTCCTGCAGGGTGCTGCTAATGTGGGAAAATCTGCTTTCATCAATGCTATGCTAAGTAAGAATATATCTGACTTTTGGTTTTTGTTGTTTAAGTTGCAGGCTTATCTTTAGCAGAAATGCCCCAGAATATATCAATTTTTATGTTTTCTTGTGTTTTGATAAAAAGCAATGATGGCCAAAAAGGATCCAGTTGCTTTAGCGGCTCAGAAATATAAGCCGATCCAATCTGCTGTTCCGGGTACCACGTTGGGTCCTATTCAGATTAAGGCTTTCTTAAGCGGGGTATGCTTCAAGTTTGTAGTTTATCAGAAGTAGTACTTTTTTCTAGAAATATAACAAAAATATGCTGTTGATTGATAAATTGCCTATGAGCATTGATGATCCTTTCTTTCTGATTGTAAACTTTGCATCACACGTAACGTGTTATCATTTTGTTTCTCATTCCACAGAAACTGTATGATACTCCCGGAGTTCACCTGCACCATCGGCAAGCAGCCGTTGTGAACGCAGAAGATTTACCTGCCCTTGCTCCAAGAAACCGCTTCGGAGGCCAACCATTTCCTGTAAGTGTAACCTCCATGTGAACAAAACAATAAAACACTTTCCTTTCCTATCTGCATCATGCTCATGATTCTTCCTTTCATGATCAGAATCAAATGACTATGTCGGATGAGACTGTAGAAAACAGATCCAATTCTCATGGCTTGAACGGGTTTTCAATCTTCTGGGGTGGCCTTGCTAGAGTTGATATTTTGAAGGTTGTTTTTGACATTGTGGTTTGTGAATCCTTCAAATGCTATGCTATCTAGACCATGACTGTCTTTTCTTTTTGATATTGCAGGTTCTACCGAGTTCACGCTTAACCTTTTATGGGCCAAATGCCTTGCAACTCCATATGGTACCTACATCACGAGCTGATGAATTTTACCAGGTATAGTAGAAGAAAAGATGGACCAGCGTGTAATGGGTTGGTTATTGGCTTATTGCTACAATTCTTCGAGTTTATACCTGGTAATATTCTCAGACGAAGCTTTTTATCTGTTTTGAAAATGATATGGATTTTGGACTCTGGCAATTACAGAAAGAAATCGGAGTTTCATTAACACCTCCAAATGGAAAAGAGCGAGCAGTAGAATGGATGGGGCTACAATCCAAGCGGAAGTTGCATCTTGAATTCAAAGATCCTGAAAGGTTCCTTTTGTGGTTTCTCGTTTCATTTGTATACATTGTGTGGTCGTGCCAGATCTTCTGAAAGTAATTTTATTGTACTTCGTTCTCTATCTTTGGCAGGCCTGTATGTGACATAGCCATCTCGGGACTTGGATGGATAACTGTAGAACCCATTTGTAAGGCGCTCAAGAATGATTCTCATCCGCAGCCTTACCGTGGGGAGCTGCATTTGGCAGTCCACGTACCAAAACAAGTAGAAGTTTTTATTCGGCCACCGATGCCTGTTGGCAAGGATGGTGGTGAATGGTACGAATATCGGGAGCTAACAGAAGTCGAACAAGAAACCAGACCCAAATGGCATTTCTGATACCGGCGAGTTCTACTGCAGTTTTTTTTTACGAGATCGAGCTTGCCCTTGAAGCTGTTTCTTTGATGTAAACTGTGAATAGCCAATTTTGAGCTTTAGTGTATCAATTGTTTACCTGTAAGCTGGATGGGTTAAATATCAAAATAGTGTTATCGCTGAAGTATAAACAATATTATCCCTATTTGCTTAATATAAAGACTTCCAACATCGGGGTGGATTAAGCTCTCCCAATATCCGTAACTCCATTCGCAAATACTCAAAGTTGAGAACTTGATTAATAAGGTTGAGTTCATTATCACTCAAGAGTTCATTGAGAGTATTTGGTTGAAACTATAGATGACTTTGACTAGTAAAATGCTGAATAACATGTCAACTCAGGAAAATGGCTAGTTGACTCCATGGCAGCTTTCTTGTACTAACACACTATGCTGACTTTGAACTTGAATACAATCAATCTGGTAAACGTGCCTGATGAAAAGGAATATTCAACAGAACAAGTAGCTATCATTTGCTTGTCAAACAATGACAATTTGACCCCTAAAATCACCATCAGCTAACTCGAAGTCATCATCGATTTCACCTTCACGGGAACAAAACACGAGTCGAAACACAAACGGATTCTCATCATCCATGGCCAGCATAATGGAGGATCGTTATCTGATACTAGTAGTTATCGTGCTGGGAATGATAGTTGTGCATAATGCTGATGATGCTCGAATGAAACCAAACGCTGAAGCAAGCGCTCTTCTGGAATGGAAATTGACCCTGGAAAACCAATCGATTCCACAATCATGGGGAACTCTCACCACGTGCAGATGGCGCGGGATAACATGCAACAAGGCACGACAAGTCACAGAGATAAACTTGTCAGGAAGGGGACTAAAAGATACCCTTGACAACCTCAATTTTTCCTTATTGACTCAGCTTTCCAGGCGAGATGTGAGCCGCAATCAGCTCCACGGCGTGATTCCTTGGAGCATCGGTGCAATATGGAAACTTCAGTACCCTTGATCTTTCAATGAACTTTCTCGCTGGCGTACTGCCTCTTTCGCTGGCTAACCTCACCCAGCTTGTAGACCTAAACATATCACAGAATACTGTAATGAGAAATTTAGAGCCTAGCCTGTTCCCAGACAGGACTATAGCAGCCAAAATGGGGCTCATCAGAATTGCCTATTTGATCCTCGAAGACACTAACCTCTCGGGTCCTGTTCCTGTCACCATTGGTGGTTCGAGTGAACTGGTTCAGAACTCTATGAGAAGGAGCCGATTTTCCGGGCAACTTCCTGCATCCATTGGAAACTTGACCAAGTTGACTTCACTGAGCCTAGTGGGAAACCAGTTCTCTGGTCCACTGCCTTCCTCAATAGGTAAACTGAGGAATTTAGCTCGACTTTACCTGTACGGGAACTGATTTTCAGGGACCTCCTTGAAAATTTGACCTCCTTGAGACACTCTATGATTTCACTGGCCAATGGGCATCCGGGCTCTATGGGCAAGCACGGCTGGTGAACTTCAGTGCTTCAAATAATTTCTTTACAGGTAGAGTCCCCGCAAGCTTCAAGAACTGCACAACCCTGTTCGGGGTCAGACTCGAGTTTAATCAGTTCAATGGAAGCATAGACCAAGATTTCGGGGTATATCCTGATCTGAACTACATTGACTTGAGCTACAACCAGTTCCAAGGTACGCTGTCTCACAACTGGACAAGCTGCAAAAATTTGACAGCGTTGAGGATCGCAGGGAACAACATTTACAGTACCATACCGAATGAAATCACCCACATGATTAATCTGGCAGAGATTGATTTTTCTTCAAACAGCCTCAGCGGCATCCCGCCAGATATAGGGAGTCTAAGGAATATGGCCATCTTGAAGCTGCAAAGCAACAAGCTATCAGGTAGCATTCCGGCAGTGATCAGAGGCCCAACCTAGAGTACCTCGATCTGTCAAGTAACTTCCTTGGCGAACAGATTCCGGCTCAAACAGGTGCATGCTTGAATTTATAGAGTATAAACTTGAGCAACAACCAGTTCAATGGCACTATACCAGATCAAATAGGAAACCTCTTGGGGATGCAGATTCTATTGGATCTCAGTCATAACAATCTGACAGGAAGCATTCGATCAGAGATTGGAGACCTAAAGAAACTTGAGAAACTCAATCTATCTAACAATGAACTTTCCAGGTCAATAGCTTCTTCCCTCGGTGAAATGGCAAAGCCTATCGACGGTCGATTTCTCTCACAACGATTTGGAGGGGCCTCTGCCTGATGGCTATGCCTTCAGAACGGCTTCTTTGCAAGATTTTGCAGACAACAAAGGTCTGTGTGGAGGAATTCAGGGTTTGCCACCATGCAAATTATCATCATCCACAAGAAACAAAAGGCATATGGTTATCGTCATTGGAGTCACTTTATCAGGAGCACTGGTTGCTCTTCTTTATAGAGCACTGCAAATGATCATTCGGGCGAAGAGAGGTTATGAGAAAAGCCTAGTTGCAGCAGAGGAGCAGCTTCTGTGGCTATGGAAACCAGCCGGAAAAATCAGATACAGTGACATCGTTATGGCTACTGACAATTTCGACGACAAGCATTGTGTTGGAAAGGTCTACAGAGCAAAGCTGCCAAGTGGTCAGGTGCTCATTTTCTACCTCAGGAAAGACTCTCGTATTTGTTTCCAGCTTCCTGCATGATATTTTAGTGATCGGAAAGCTCCCCTGTTATATATTGACAAGGTATTAGCAGAAAAAATGTCGAAGCTATCTGAAGACATCAATCGAGGGACAAGGGCAAATACCAGTTTCCTGAATGAAGTCGCAATACCGAGTGAGATACGACACAGAAACATAGTCAAACTCCATCGCTTCTGTCGCAGAGGGGAAGCAAGCTTCTTGGTCTACGAGTTCATCGAGAGAGGAAGCCTAGCAAATATTCTTAGTAATGACAGTGAAGAGAACTCGATTGGACAACAAGGTTGAAAATAGTGAAAGGTGTTGCCCAGGCATTGTTGTACTTGCACCAAAGCTGCAAACCTCCTATAATTCACCAGGATATATCAAGCAAGAACATCCTGCTGCGCTCCGAGCTTGAAGCTCGTGTATCTGATTTTGGCAGAGCCGTGTTTTTAAATCCTGGTCCAGTTTATAGGGGAATTGTTGCAGGAACATATGGGTATGTTGCTCCTGGTAAGTTCTCGCAATTCATGTCTAGATTTCGCTAACATTCTGGTTCCTGACACTGGCTGTTTCAACAGTTAATTCATAGTTATTTACTTATTTTGCAGAGTTGGCCTATGGCACAAAGGCTACTGAAAAAGTTGATGTCTACAGTTTTGGCGTATTAGTGCTTGAAAATTTGATGGGAAGAGACCCAAAAGAGTTGCTTCCCATACTGAAAACGGAGGTAAATTTATCATCGATGGATCAAGGACCTAACCTGAAAGCCAAGTTGGATCCTCGTCTTGCATTTCCCGAAGCTCAACGCATTACAGATGCTTTGGAATGTGTAGGTGAAGCAGCACACCGGTGCATACAGGAAAACCCGCAAAACAGACCAACAATGTATGATGTGTCTCAGCTGCTAGAATCATCATGTAACCTGTGATCAGCTCAAGAACTCATGGACTACTCAGAGCTTGGGTGTGACAAAGCATGGCATGGTTGAGCTGCACACGACTTGAATGTAGATTAAGAAAAAACATACATAGCCGAAGCAAATACTATGTCCATAACAACCTAACACAACAAGGGGAAGGGAATGACAAACCCCAAGCATTACCATTGATCGAGTTGACGCAACTGTGCTCTTATTTGTAATAAATACTTTGGCAGTAAACAATAAACTAGAGTAAATCAAGCATGTGTTCAAGTAAATGGGAGGCTCATTTTTTTCTATTTTTGCAACGATATCCAAAAGAATAACGGAAACGCATAGTATCATATTTTGAGGATTCCCTCGTAACACTTTCAGGTCTTCAATTTCTCCCTTGAATGACCAACAAAAGTCTCCAATTCGCATGCCAGACACCTTATCTGTGATTTCTAATCTTATTTCTACTGTGCCAGGTTGCCAGCCCCAATTTCCATAGCCCCATTACGATCCTGTCCCGAGTATGCTAACATATATCCAAATTCACGTCCACATTTTCATCACTCCCGACATGCTAAGTACATGACTCCACCAGGAAAAAAGTAAGGGAAACCTGAACATAAGAAGAGAAGATTCTATTCGCAGAAAGAGAAACTTGGATGTCATATCGTACAAAACTGAAAAGCAAAGCTGACATAAAAGCAGATCTGCAGTATCAGTCTCATGGCTATTTTCCCAAGAAGCAACACTTCACCATTCTCTACCTGCACGAGGAAGAGTTTCAACTAGATACAGTAACATGGACACAAACTCTATTTTGATTCCTTTTTCAGAGCAGCAAATATGTCTGGCGTCACAACAGCCTGCTTCTCGATATTCCCAATGACACAACACTATCACTGCAACATCTTTGGGGAAATCGCACTGGCCAGGTCCACGGGAAACCAGCAACAAGCTGACCGTAATAAATCTCCATAGTACGGAAGCAATGCTGCTTAGCTAACTCGAATCAGCAATAGCAGCATTGGCAAGGAACCACTTAAGCAACACGTACATGTGTTTGATTGAGCTCCTAAGCAGTAGCTCTCTCAATAAGAGAACGACGAAGACAGTTCAAGAAGCCAATTTGCCCTAGGAGCGCAAACTGCATAGCTCACCCAATACTTGGAAGAGTAAAATTCAGCGGCCCCATAACATGTTATTAAGACATTCACCAATTTTTATTTTCTTGTGGCTTATCACGTAATTCACACCAATTTTACTCATGCGACTTCTCATGATTTCTGCAAAATAATATTAATAAGGAATCACAATTCATCAAAACTATAAAGTGGCGATGAATTTGTCTATAAAGTTTCGAGCAGTTGGAATTTAAGCAATTCAGTATAGATTACTCACATCAAACAAGGTTTCTCCCAGTTTCAGTTTGGCTTTTCCACTCTTGTAGACTAGCATTTTCCCCAGATATCCTCGAGGCAGTTCTTCCAAACTGCAAACCCTGCTGCGAAGAACCTACCACATCTTCAGTTGTTTGTTCCAGTTTCTGCAAGTCAGGCAGAAACTGGAACAAACAAAAGGCAGAGAAGTTGGAAACTGGAAAAACCTGAAGCGCCTTCTTTGATCCTCACGATCCTGTTATTGGTCAATATGCAAACTCAGAGTATGCTCAGTTATCACAAGTATTTGATACCCAAAGAAACTCGATAAAATGAATCTTGATCTCCAGTTTGCATCCATAAAAAAGGTAAAGTATACATGAAAAGAAAATAAATAAAAATAAAATACCATGATCTTGGCTTTCACAAGCAGTTAAAAGTTAAAGTTGACAGATTAGATTGCATTAGAGTGTTCCAAGTTCAAGTAACCCCTTACCCCTCAATGGCATTCGTTGTTTACTACGATAAATGCATGGGAAGATAGAGCCAGACCACTTCTCAGATGCTTCCTTTAAAAATAACATGGAAAAGATAAGATAGCCAACCAGCCTGAGTACTGCAGCGTCATTCACAGTGTTTTCATCATACTCCATGTCTGTTGCATTGTCTTCAGACTCATCATCATCTGGGACTGCAAATGAGAGCAAGCAACAAGATATGTTAGTTCTGCTGCATGCCAGATACCACAATGTGCCGTAGCATTAACCAGATCAGCTACAATTCAAACAATTCACACAGCTTCCACCTATTGTCAACTAACAATCACAACCACCCACAACTTTCACGATTTACTGAAGCTCAGTCATTGTACATTTATCCAGACATCCTCGCCAGCGCTACATCTTTTGCAACACTAGGGACTGGAATTAGTATAACATGAATCTAAAAATACTCGCCATCCCAGCAAAGATGGTTACAACGATACCTTGATCACCAGAGTGTGACGTCCTCCAAGGAAGACTGATAGGAGAGTGCAGGTGCATGTCCTGTGTGGAGAACAAATATCACACGTAATGGTTAGCAAATCACACTATACTTCAGTAGTTCCATAGTCTTCCCAAGGTTCGTTAAACTCTTCCTCACTTACACAATCTGATTCATCGGCAACATCAAATGAAATTTCATTGGCCACGTAGCCACCAGCTTTTGAAGAAGAAGATATAGCATAATGTCTCAATATGAAACCCAGCTGGTCAACCACTCCACTTGTTTCATTTCCATTCCATGGATCCCCATATATCAAAGAAGAAGTGAAAGAAAATGCTCCAAAGCCAAATGCAACTCATGCAGTAGCTGTGCATTTTAAAAATTCAAGAAATTAGCAGAAAGTCAAAACAATGCTTCCCATTAGAGTTTCAAATTGGACCAGTGGGGACACAAAAATACAGCACTCCCTAAGAACAATAAACTGATTTGGCACATGAGATGATACACTTTCTTACATCTACACACGTGGGATCAAAGTTTTTCAGCTATGGTGATCGTTTCTTTCAAACATTGTCCAAGCAAATACTCTGCTATATCCTAATTTCCCCCAAAATATTTAATTCTTCAAAATCAAAAATATTGTCCGGCACCACGAAATCAAGACACTATATCTAGCATTTCATCCTGCTACAACTAGTCTAGAATCATAACCCGACCTCGTTCTGTAACAAGAAAACCCTATGATCACATATGCTTCTCAAACATTGATCAAGAAGCACACTACGAACCAAGAAAGAGTCGTGATTCCCACCAAACCCCTTAGCACTCGAAATCAATCAATCAAATTCAACCAAAGATCCAAGCAACCGAAACAAAAATAGCGATACAATTCATCACCAAGAGAGCCAAAAAGAATCTCACATCGCGACTACTCCGCCTCAGACGAACTCTGAGCATCAACATGTCTCTCCTCAGCTGCTTCATTACTGCAGCAAACACACATATCTCATCAGAAACCTCAATCAAGAAACACACTAAAAAAGAAGCGATGTTATGATTATTATACCTTGTCGATTGATCAGACGAAAATAGACTCCATTCATGCGAAGGGAGCTTGGGGATGAAACGCATCTGCAAAACCGAACAAATCTTGAAAGATTTAGACTCCGTGAAATTGATCGATAACGAGAAGTGAATATGATTGTGTTGTGGAGAGACCGTGCGAGTGGGTTTGTTCAGATCCATCTGAGAAGAACCGAGAAATCGACGGAGATCGATGGAGAGGTGAGAGGGAGAGATTAGGGTTCCGGCGATCGGAGACGATGGCGGTGGCCGGAGAGGGAAATGGGGAATAGAGATGGAAAAGGAATGGGAGAGAGCTGTGGTTCGAACCCGAAACCTTGTCCAAATGAAACTTCACGGAATAGCAACAAAACGAAATTTTACGAGGAAAATGATTTGAGCTGAAACTTCGATACTGTTTTTTTCATGGTTCACTTGTGTCTTTTATCATGATGAAAGAGAAAAAAATGAAAAAGGGAGGGAAGAATAAAATTGATTATGGAAATTATTTTGTTAAAAATAAATGATTTAATTTTATTATATTATATTTATAAAAATTATAAATACTAAAATTATATATTTTTAATCAATAATCTTTTCGAGTCCATTTTCAAGAAAATTGTTTGTTTTAAAAAAATAATCTAGCTATCACTCCTAATATCTTCTAATCTCTCGATTATTGTGATATCCTTTTAATCCCTTCCTTCACCTTTTATTTAGATCTCACAAACTGGCCCTTCATTTCAAATAAACTAAATATTTGCATCACTTGTCGTTAATTAACTTATTTAACATGCACTTATCAAAAAAAAAAAAAACCTATTCAACATGCATTTTTAATATTAGTGTTGCTTGGTTAGCTATCTCTAACATGACAAATGAATATTTTACTGAAATAATTTGAGAATTTGATTGAATTAATTAATGCTCTTGAGGCATCAAACTTGATGAGAATATTTTTGTCCAAAATACTGATGCAAGTGTAGTGTTATTGCATGAATCATATTTTCCATTGACCCATTCATCATAAGATGAGACATCGTCATATTTTAATATCTATAATTAAACAAATTTATTTAACATATAACTCAAACACATAATTTTAATAAATATATAATATTTTATAATAAATTTGATCAAATTAAATTTTAGCTCGATAAATATATCAACATTGCCATTGAAATTTATGATGGACGAATTCCCACATCTTACTCCAAGCTCAATTCTAATCGACGTTACATTAACACTTCCCTCAATTAACCAAAACCCCAAACGTTACCAAAAAATACGAGGCACGTTTCAACACCCACTCACTTCCCCATCACAAAACCCCCCAAACGCCGCCGTTTAATGCGCACACTAATAAACCCTTTTATTTCTCCCACATTTCTTCACCGCCGCCGCACACATCTCTCCGCCTTCCTCCGCCGCCGCCGCTTCCAACACTCGCCGCCGACGCCGACAATGGGCGAGGCGTATCTCGAAACAGTTATCCCCAAACGCATCGCTCTCTTCGAGTACATCAAGAAACAGCAACTCGAGCGCCGGGCAGGCATCGCCGGCGAAACTATTAGGTATATGCTCGATTCGGTTACTCTTTTAGGACGATTGAGTGATATAATGTTTGTAATGTGTGGTCGTTCGTGTCGGAGTCTCTTTACAGATTCTCTATTTTAGTACCTGTGTGGAAACATATGCATCAGAATCTTGATTCTAGAATTGAGAATAATGTTGGAATATTATTTGTAATTGAACGAGGCAGATGAAATTTGGGCGATAAAATTTAAATATCTGAATAATATGATTTTCTATTTTGGTAGATTATGAGCAGTGATTCTGTCCATTTGCGGAGTCGTAATTCATTGGTCCGGATTTCAGATTATTAGAAGAGAATGGGATGCAGATCATTTTTTGACTGAATCTCTAGATTTAACTAGCTAGAAAATACATAATGTGCCACTTTTATGTAACCTGATCCAAGTGCTCTTAGGTGTTTGAATTGATTGTTGAAGTGGTTATTGAACTGAATGTTAAATTTAGGGTTACATTGCCGGATGGGAAGGTGAAGGAGGGGAAGAGATGGGAGACTACACCATTCAACGTGGCGTCTGCGATATCGAAGAGTTTGGCTTCTAATGCTTTGATTGCTAGTGTTGACGGTGTGCTTTGGGATATGATGAGGCCGTTGGAAGGGGACTGTGAGCTGAAGTTGTTTACCTTTGAAAGTGACGAAGGGAGGGATACATTTTGGCATTCGAGTGCTCATATTCTTGGACAGGTAAGGGGTTTGCGGGGTGCAAGGTTGTTGTTTGTGTGGGTAGGGCTGTGGTTTCAACTTTCAATATGACTTAAGTGTTGGTTGTCTTGGATTTGGTTTTGTAGGCGCTGGAAATGGAGTATGGTTGCAAATTGTGTATAGGACCGTGCACTACGCGTGGTGAGGTATGTTACATTTGTGGTTTCATGCATTCTATGGTCTCAAGCGGAATCACCAACTTTAGTTTTTTCATTTCATGTTTTCAACAGGGGTTTTATTACGATGGATTCTATGGTGAGTCAAGCTTGAATGAGGATCACTTCAAACGAATTGATGATAGGGCATCAAGAGCTGTTTCGGTATAGTTCTCTGTCGGCTGATGATACACAATTCTCTTTGATTGGGGTTTCTGGCATTTTTTTTGTTTGGCAGGAATTTGTTATCTCTCTCTTTGAATTTCACTTCAATATTATTTTGGCCATCATTTGTGACCTAATTGCCATTATGTCATACTTTAACATAGGAAAAACAACCTTTTGAGAGAATTGAAGTATCAAGGGAACAGGCGCTTGAGATGTTCTCTGAAAACCAATTCAAGGTCGGTGGATCATCTCTTCTTTGCAATGAATGGATTCTTGCAGTATCAGCTGGCTATTTTCTTGCCATGCATTTTACTTCACTGTCTTACTTCGAGGTGTTTTTGAATCAGGTAGAAATAATTAAAGATCTTCCTGAGGATAAAACCATCACAGTATACAGATGCGGTCCTTTGGTTGATCTTTGCCGTGGGCCTCATATTCCCAACACCTCCTTTGTCAAGGCATTTCGTTGCCTAAAGGTATTGTTCTTTGAAAGCTATCAGTGAAGCATTCCTAGCCTATGTGCTGTTGTTTGTTGAGTTGCATTTTCTTTTTCATGTCCCAGGCTTCATCGGCTTATTGGAGAGGTGTCAAGGATCGTGAAAGCTTGCAAAGAGTCTATGGGATTTCATTTCCTGACTTAAAAAAGTTAAAGGTGAATTGGGTGGACTGTTTAAGCCTCTTTATTACCATTGTACTTAATCCTCTGTGCATAATCTCTGCTTATTTAATTAAATGCACTTCCTTTTAGTTGTACTTGCCTGTAATTATTTTTATACAATATCAGATTGTCTAATTGAATCTCGAGCAGAAATTTCAGGCATTAAGTATTCTTGTAGACTTAATTTTAGCAATTTTTGTCGGCAGGAATATATTCACTTCCTGGAAGAAGCTAAGAAATACGATCACCGAGTATTAGGTGGAAAACAAGAGCTCTTCTTCTTTCACCCACTTAGGTAAAAACAGGTTTCTTTCCCTCAACTGGAATAATTCAATGTATCCATGATCCGGAAGAATTTTTCAGATAATTGAAATGCTTGCTTGTGGTTTTCTATGAATGCCAGCCCAGGAAGTGCATTTTTCCTTCCTCATGGTGCTCGTATCTACAATAAATTGATGGGATTCATAAAGGGTCAATATCGTGTTAGAGGATATCAAGAGGTTGAGATCTGTAAGCATTATATCAGTACCAAACTTGCATTGAACATCATCTGAGTTTGATCTTATTTTATGTGGACTAGGTTTTGAGTCCCAATATATACAACATGAATCTCTGGGAAACATCGGGCCACGCAGCCAACTACAAAGAGAATATGTTCGTCTTTGAGGTGCGTTGTTTATCATCTTTCTTTCACGATATATGTGATTTGCTTATTTCTTTCTACTTTCTAGCTGTATATTTCCTATCTGCATAGTTCTTTTGTGGTGAAGGTCAAAATTTCATTTGTGGTGTACCCGATGTTTGATAAGGCCTCTCACTTTGGTATGCATAAATGCCATATCAGTGCATTTATGTATTAACTTATTGCCCTTAGGATCCCCGATAAACAGGAAAGATGATTTTTACTTGGGTGAGTCTCAGAGTAAGTTGTGTGGAAAAATTGAGCTTCCTGTTCAATACGCACTTGCATTTTTATGTGTTACAGACTGTAGAATCCCCCCGGCATAATCAGAAGTGATAGATTCTCATTTTTTCTGCATGCAGATTGAAAAACAGGAGTTCGGACTTAAGCCAATGAATTGTCCAGGGCATTGCTTGATCTTTGATCACAGAGTGCGGTCCTATAGAGGTATTTTCTGGGGTTAGATTTTCCTGTGTACTATCTCTAGATTAAGCTTTGTGAAGTCTCTCAGGGTTTCTCCTTTTTACTTGCTGATTAAATCATTTGTAGAATTACCTCTTCGCATGGCTGATTTTGGGGTCTTGCACCGTAATGAAGCTAGTGGCGCTCTCACTGGATTGACTCGTGTGAGGAGATTTCAACAGGTAAAAACTTCAGATTTTTAAGACTCTAAGGCTCATAGGACGATTCAAGTTCTTGAGCTACTATTCGACATTGAATCAAATTTCTTCGTAGGAATTTGTTTTATGTCGATTGATAAGTGTTATATGCGTATTCAAGGTTATCCTCCTGATAGTGCCTGTTTGGAGCAGTTTTGAGAATCCTTTTTCTTTTTTCCCCACCTTATCTTCTTCTTAAGCTCTTAAGATGGACTTCACCAGATCCTAATATCCCGAGGCTTTTGAGTATAGATATGCTATGTGAACCTTTCATGTTTGTGAACGACTTCTTTGCAAATCATAAAGGGCATTGTTTCAATCATTTGTCAGTGGCCTTAATTGCTATCATTGTTATCGAGGTTGATGGTGAGCGGCAGTAACATATGATGAATGCAACATCACATCTGTAAACTGTCCAATAATTCATCCAGAATTACTGTTATTCTTATCATTTAATTTTTTTATGGGGTAGTAGATCTGTTCTAAAGGTGATTCTGTTTTGTGGCAGGATGATGCTCACATCTTTTGTAGGGAGTCCCAAGTGAGCTCTCTTTCTTGTTTTTTCATTTGGTTGATGAATCTTGGAATAATCGTAAGGTTGGTTCATAGTGACATTAACCAAAGGTTAAAGTTGCATACGCATCCACTGCTGTGCCAAAACTTTTTTGGCTCAATTGATAAAGAAGCGAGTTCAGTGGCAAATAAATCAACTGTTTTGACTCTTTATTTTTCAGGTAAAGGATGAAGTAATGGGTGTGCTGGAGTTTATTCGCTATGTCTATGATATATTTGGGTTTACCTTCGAGCTGAAGCTTTCAACAGTAAGTTAACCTTACTGAAATGTCTTCTTAATATCAGAGGTGAATTTGTATTGACAAAATGCCATGTTATATTTTCCTCGGAAGTCGTTACATTTTTTTTCAAAACCATGGAATCAATAACTCGGAACTCATAGGATAATAATGTGAAGTTTTAATTTGTAATATTCTGTATGATCTAGAGGCCAGAAAAATATCTCGGAGACTTGGAGACCTGGGAAAAAGCTGAAGCTGCTCTTACAGAAGCATTGAATGACTCTGGCAAGCCGTGGCAGGTAGGGACCTCTTTAGGCTTCTCTTGATCAACCTAGTTTAACGAAGGAGATGGGTGATGGTTTACCACTTTACCTTATTTGGCCAAATGTGTCTCAGTTAAACGAAGGAGATGGTGCCTTTTACGGACCCAAGATAGATATTAGCGTCTCCGATGCACTGAATAGGAAGTTTCAGTGTGCTACTTTGCAGGTAAACTTTCTAACTTTAGCTGCAGGTTACTGTTGCTGTTCGTGCGACTCCTTCACTAATGTAATTTACGTAATATTCTTTGGTTGCAGCTCGACTTTCAGCTCCCTTCTCGATTCAATCTGTCCTACTCAGCAGAGGATGAAGCTAAAAGAGAGAGACCCGTCATGATTCACCGGGCAATCCTTGGCTCTGTAGAGAGAATGCTTGCTATATTGTTGGAGCATTACAAGGGGAAATGGCCATTCTGGCTCAGTCCTCGCCAAGCAATTGTTTGTACAGTCTCGGAGAAGTCTGAAGCATATGCAGTCGAGGTAGGCTGGAATTGGTTGTGTATGCTGTTTTATCTCTGCGGTTATCTTTTTGTTCTGGCGTAAGTGCATTACTGTTGAGTTGCTGAATTGTGACTTAAAGCATCTACTGAAATCTTTAACAAAATTTCATTTTGTGTGCATACAATATACCGGAACTCATAGTGGCAATGTTCAAATATTCACATTTTTGTGGGGTTATATTACAGGTTCACGATCAGATACATGCTGCTGGTTATTATGTGGACTTTGACACCAGTGACAAAACAGTGAACAAAAAGGTAAGGTCTCATTATTAGTGAAGTAACTGTACTTGAATGTGCTTGACTAACTTGATTGATCATGTGTTTGTGCACTCATCCTGAAAACTTGAATCGCTGTTGAAAGCCACCTAACCTCAGAATAAAACGAACTCATTGAAAATGTTGAGGAAGACGGAAAAATGAGGAAATAAGGGGATTAACTGACTATGCTAGAAGACTTTATTTTTGCAGAATGCGAGATATTTAGTTTTTTTATTGTATCAGAGTTCCTCTTCCAACTGATAAAGTTAAAAATGTTTCAAGTCTATAGTGGCTTCCATTCGGTGGTGGTTGTAACGCACCAGCTATATCCTGTCTCTATGAGTTCTAAGCTGTATGATTTCTAATGGGTTCTTGCATTTTCCCTCAAATTAAATGTACGCATTCCTCATTGATGTTCTTATGTGATCTTTTTGGCCTGCAGGTACGCGAAGCCCAACTGGCACAATACAACTACATCTTGGTTGTAGGAGAAAAGGATGCCGAAAAGAGGGTGGTATGTCTCTTTGTCTATCCTGTTATTTTTGTCAGCCCTGCTTTCTTGTCATGTTAGCTTTTGAGCTCGATGTTATTTAAAGTTTCTTACCCTATAGGAAATTCTCTTTGGTTATTGAACTTGAACGTGTAACATGACGCGTAACAAAGTATCAATAATATTCATGATGTCATGAAGGGCGCAAGCCAAAATGGCACTAATCTGATTTATGTCTCCAACCAATTCATATTGCTTGTCAAGAGCCTGAGGATAGAGAATTTTCGAGGATCAGGCACTCTTGGTGGTTGAAATATCCCTGGCCTGAAGTTTTGATGTGTGCTTGTAACACAGGTTACTGTGCGGATCAGAGATAAGCAGGATCACTCGGAAATGACTGTCGGTGACCTGCTGAAGCGCTTCAAGGAATTAGTGGAAGGATATCTCTAACTTGTCGGAGCTGTGTGCCTATATACATTCTGTTCGGGGACAACGAGCAAAAACCTTGATATTTCGGCATGTAGATTTTTGATAGTTATTTAAAGGAGAGATTTATTTTAAACTCTCTCAGCCACTTTTCCTCCATCTTTTCCTCCCCATTTTACTTTCATTTATACTTTACTTTTCATCTCAATTTCATATTTTATCTTACTCAATATATTTTTATAATCCCATTATTTTATATCAATAAGTTAATAAGGCAAAGCAATACTTCTCACATTTATTTTTTTCATTTTTGAATCTTGAAACCAACATCATGTCCGCACTTCTCCCTCTACTCTCTACATGTTCCCAATCCAACCCTACCATCTAAATTGAAATCACCAAATCCCCCACCACAATTAAGATGAGCAAGAGATTGTTATTTCGTGATAATTTTTCTTTTGTGTTTAATTTAAAGCGATCGTGAACTCGAGGACGTTAGGGGTTAGGTTTAAGGTATATTGAGACCTAGAGTCATGAGTTTGATGCGCATTTATTTGTTGGGACGACGACGCTGAGTATGTATGGTGAATACGGGTGTTTGAGGAATGCACGATGAGTGTTCAATGAAATGCCTTTGAAGAATGAGGTTGGATGGAATACTATGTTGATTGCTTGTTTTAGAGAGGGAAATGCTGGAGATATAGGGATTGTTTTTTATGGGATACCGATAAGGAATCTTACGTCGTGAAATGTTATGTCATTGGGTTATTTGAATAAGGTGTTGTTAGAATTGTGTCGTAAGAAGTTGAGAAACACCCCTTTTAGTCATTTTTTTGTACATGTCGAGGTGACTTGTGAGTTCAACTCATCTCAAAGCAATCATCACGAAGTGGAATCCAGAGCCTCATGGTATGATTGTTGGTGTCGATTATACTTTTGTTCCGTTCAACAAGGAACACATCGATTTAAAGAGGGCGTAGATCGCGCTGTCCTTCTTGATGGACACATTGTGTTTGGGAAGAGAAATCGAAGAGTTGAATACCTTGGGTGTTGAAAAATTTGTTATGAAATGTTACGTCACATATAATCTATTCTACTTAGGTGTTGTTTTTGATGTGCTTTGTACTCAAATGTTTGTTTTTGAAATGGATGTAAATGAGATACTCTCTGTATTGTATTTTATAACATGAGTCAAATGTTTGTTATGTTTTATACTATATTCATTCAGATTGTTTTGGTTGGTGTGCTATAACTTTCAATTTATATACTTCATCTTATTATATTTATCAATTTTTTGTTATTTATTGAATGACATTGTGTAATAAGTGTCTAACAAATTGTTAGTTGTATATGTCATCTTGGTAAATTGACTTTGTAAATCTATTATATGAAATGATATGAACCTCATGAAAATAAAATAAGGACAATGGTATCGAACTCAATGTTCATAAAGGTAATCAACATTAGTGTGAAGTTACAAAATGGTTTCATGCACTTACATGGACAATAATACCAAGGTAGTTTCATTAACATACATGAACTTACATGAAGTTATATAAACCTACATGAATTTTCATGACAAATTGATCTTGATTCAAAACTTACATGAGGTTACTTTCTTCTATGACAAATTAATCATGATTAAAACTTATATGGACAATTGTCTATCATTTTAGTCTCATGAACATGTGAAGTTGTTGGGTTACTTCATTTTATGTTAATTTGATCTTATTTCAAAATTGCATGGGCAATAAAATAAAAGTTCTCATCAACATACCAACAAATGTGAGATTGATGTGTTATTTCAATTAATATCTTGTAAATATGTACGTAAATCGATTAAGAGTCTTTATTTATGTAGATATAAATTTGACAAATGTATACTGTATTTTGTTTTATGAGTTCTATAAAACAGATTAAATTAACTAATTTTTTATCCTTTATTTTGTTGGTTTGGACCGAATTATTCTTTCAATTTAGTTTTTATGATCAAATTGTCCCTTCAAACCAAGAGTTTTTTTACCAAATCGTCCTCTAAATCAAACCAAATTGTTCTTGTTTTCATATCGAACCCTAATCTCTATATCAAACACTAATTTCATCAATCCATCCGAAATTCGTATCTCGAATTAACTTCTCGATGAGTAGATAATTACAATCAAACACTAACGACGGTGTGAATTCCTTCATCACCTACACAACATAATATTGCCATTGCTTCAAGATTCCTCCAATTCCAATTCTTGGTCAAGAAAGAACCACAAAAGGTAAACTATACTTCAAATACAATGATTGTGGATTTTTCACTTGGTGACACTCCAATGAAGATTGAATTTCACCATCTTTGATCGCTGCTGTTCATAATCTGTGGTTGTGGATGCATTATACTAACTGACACAGTCAAAGGCTTAGAGATTGTCGTCGGGGTCTTGAAAATATCAATTCTTTCCATTGCTACTATAGGTGTTTTAGCTTTGTTAATAAAATGATGTAACTTTCCTAATTAATCAAGTTGTTTGGGTTTGTAGTCGAATCTGATTCATGATAATCATGATATTATGCATGTAGTAGTATTTTTTAATTCACGACGCAAACCGACTGATTTATACTATAATTCTTATACTGAGCACTACAATGAATCTTTTGTATACGGCTTCTTTTAACACATTTAATGATAACATATAATTTTATACTGTATCTTTTAAAAAGTACACTACAATCATATTGATTTTTATTGTGGGGTTTCGAATACATAATGCACATAATAGATCATAATAGATTGTAATACAGTCTTAATGCTGAATGAAACATAATTGATCGTAATACATAATCTCATAACCAATATAATAGATCATAATACAAAATCAATGTAGCAATTTGAGCTCATAATAGATCATAATTGAAAAAATTAGTCTCTAAATACATTGTACAGAATCTCATAACCAACTTAATAAATCATAAATCATAATTTAAGCTCAACTCAATTTGTATGGAGGAAAGCAAACCGGTTTAACTCAACTCGATTTGATGGTGAAATTATAACATTTGTGAAGGATTCGCGAAATTGAAGGAAAAAACAAGAGCTAAATAAATTGCAAGTGTGGTGTTGCAGCAATAAATGAATTGAACGTGTAAGTGAATTTGGTTCCTTGCGTCCATGAAATTGGAGAAAAATGTGGAGAGAAGGTGACGCAGGTTATTAGATAGCATTCTAGCACGTACGCAACTTGACTCCACAAGGTGGAAATTACTCGATGACACGAGCAATAAAAAGAACAAATCTTGAAAAAAGAGAATTATTATTGAATGAATCAAAACAAACAAAGATGTCCGCTATTTATAGCAAAACCATAAGATATCTAATGATTAAGATAACAAATCATTCTAAGTTTAATCCCGATCTAACCCTAGAAGAAATCTCATATGTCAAAAGATGAAATCTAAAAAATATCTAATAACATAAAATCTAATTAAATCTTTTGTAGCTCCTGAAGTTGAGACAATAATGGAGGAAAAATGGTGGGGAAAAAAGGTCGAAGGAAAATTGATCAAGATGGGATCCATAAATATAAGATTCCATTAAAAAAGAATCATATTGAATGAAATGCAAATGTATAATGAGAGGGGGAGTGAAATGTGTTTTCAAATATTTAGGGGAGTGTGATGCACGGAAACTCTATTTAGAGATTTTAGCTCAATTGATCGTATTTAGGGATCTGGTTTAACACGACCAAGAGCTTGTATTCAAGGGTTTCACCTTTCATTTATAGAATCAGGACCTTTAAACTCTCCTGTATCTGAGAGTGTAGAATTGTTTAGCTATTAGTGTTTTAACTTCGTGTCTCCCGTTTCGCTTTGAGTTAAACCACCTGCAGCCTCAGCCATTGAACCCTTACATGCTGCTGTACACGATTTGGAATTATTTTATTTGGTCGATTTGAGTCGTTTCTCCCTGCATCATGGCTTGTTTCCACAAATCACAGATGCCCTTGAGAACGATGGGAAATGGTGGTTGTCGTACATGTTGCTACAATTATCGTTTTTCGAAGCCTACTTTAGTTTATTCACGTATGGAAACAATTTTTCATTGTTGGCTTTAGTTAGTGGGTGATGATCCATGACATGCGTTAGTTGTGTAACTTTGAGTAGCCAACAATACATAACGGTTAAGATTCAAAGAATTTTCGAAAAAAAGAACCCTGACATCCGGAAAAAAGAACCTTGGAAAGTACATTCTCCGCCCTCGTCTTCGAACTCCTATTCATCCTCCTCCGTTGTCGTCACTCCAACCAAATCCCATCAAACCCAGTAAGCCCACCACCGAGGGTCCAATCAGAGTACGTTTGAAAATAATGTGGACATGTCGGAGGAGCTGATGAAGTTGCAGGGGATGTCATGGAGGGTTCTGTTTACGATCAAGGAGGAGGAGAAGGAAGAGGTGGGCTCGTTGAAGAGGTCGGAGATAGAGAGGATGGTTGCGACGGAGACGCAAACGGAGAGGTCGGTGATCTGCCGAAAATGTGTAATGTGAAATGATCCATTCGTTGTAAATTATCCCGGAAGAGGATAATTCGATAATTTCACTTTGCATTCCGGTGTAATTTTTTCCGGCATTCGTGGTTTTTTTTATTGGATGAGGATGAATTTGGTTTAGTTTTAATCCAGTCGACTGCCTAAACTATACGTTAGCTATGGATCATCACTCGTTGTTAGTTGATTTACTATGTCTTACAACTTGTTTATCACCAATGTTTGCAGTCCAAAGTCCTCGACGCTATCATAATACAATGTGACACTAGTTGCTAACCAAGCATTGTAAACAAAGGAGATACTATCTTCGTCCCGAAATTTTTGTCACAGATTGATTGAACACACGTACAACGACGATCAAGCATATTTTTTTATAAATTTATCATGAAGTATTAGTAATTGTGTAAGTTATGTATTTTAACCCAATATATATGTTACGGGACTATTACATGTGATTTGATATAGAAACGAGATTTATATTCATACATATAGAATAATACAAAATGCATATGTGTTGTAAGAATTATGAAATAGAGATTAGTTCCTAGAGTTACACTTGTGATCGAGCTAACACGATATCGAAATCTATCACACTCTTATAAACATGTAGCACCAGATCGATTTTGCTTTAGACATGCTATAGAATCAACGTGTCATATTTCATTTTCATGAGAACTTCTCCACCTAACTTTCAAACAAATGAAATCCCACATATGAACTTCAATTCTAACAATCATGAACGTGAGAGATCAACAGATCCCAAAAATGGCTGTCAATCTCCTCTTCATCATACCCATTTCTCTCCTCTTGCTATCCTCCAAGGTAATCACCCAATTGAAATGGGTTTCATCATTTTTAAGAAATTGAAGTGAATTCTTGAACTGGGTTGTTCTTATAATTTTGATTACTGTAACCATTTGTGTGTTTGTGGTCTGCTAGGGTTTGGCTCATGAGGAAGTGGATTTGGGGAGATTTCCTATTGTGGTGAGTACATGGCCGTTCGTGGATGCTGTTAGGGTTGCTTGGAGGGTTGTTGATGATGGGTTGTCGGCGGTCGATGCGGTTGTTGAGGGGTGTTCTGCTTGTGAGGATCTTAGGTGTGATGGTACAGGTGAGGGTTATTCGAGTTCGGAGATCATTGTGTCTGTTTTGGTTGTAATCTGTTGCATTGATATATATACCAGGAAGCATGAAATGGTTTTGTGCTTATTTGAGTTGATGTATCGAGTAGGCAGATTTGAGTGATATGGTTGCATCAGTGTGTTTTAGATGAGGAATCATAGCGTGATGTCATCTAACTAGGCATATGTAAGATTTCATGTCATGGAACTAGCGTTGCTGGTTCTCGGATTGCACCTCCGTGTTGAAAGTCAATGATAGAACAATCACTATGAAATGTCGTAATTCATGTTTTGGCTGCTGGGGAATGGATTTTTAAAGGGTTCATGTGGTTTACGGGGTATCGCACGAGCTTGATTTACCTCATTCCTCTACGACTACTTCCAGTGTCTGTGTATTCCATTTGAACTCCTTAAGAATTCTGTCATCAAATTGAACTGTCTGTATGTTACTTTGGTAGCTTTTGGTTGCTTTAGATTTCTAGCATATCATGTTTTCTTGTTCGGATTTTGATACCGATGCTTGTGCTGTTCTTAAATGTTCAGTTGGTCCCGGTGGTAGTCCAGATGAGAATGGAGAGACTACATTAGATGCACTAGTTATGAATGGGGTAAGCATGCCAACTTCCTTGCTCCGTCGCACTTCAGTCTTTCCTGTTCACTCTTCTTTTGGCCTTTTCTGGTCCATTGTCTTTGTATCTACTCTTATGGAAGTTGTTTTGTCATTCTGTTTTGCTAAGGATATACGTAGGCGACAATGGAGGTTGGGGCGGTTGCTGCAATAAGATATGTCAAGTATGGAATCAGAGCAGCAAGACTGGTGATGCAGCATACTCAACATACAATGCTCGTTGGTGAAAAAGCCTCTACTTTCGCCATTTCCATGGGTCTACCTGGACCAACAAACCTTAGTTCTCCAGAGTCTTTGGAGAAATGGACTAAGTGGAAAGAGAAAGGATGCGAACCTAATTTCTGGAAAGATGTTTCACCTTCAAACGGCTGTGGACCTTATCATGCAAAAAGAAGCATTGGATTTGGTGAGGTAACATGTCCAAAAGGATTGGAAGGGTCAGAGATCAACCGCCACAACCATGACACCATTGCTATGGCTGTTATCGATAAGGTTTGTTCGTCGTGCTTGCTTCATTCTGGTCGACTTCTCAGGTCGTTTGATTTGATCTTTTTGCTCACAGATGGGACACATTGCCGTTGGCACATCTACTAATGGTGCCACTTTCAAGATCCCTGGCAGGTAATGGTGGTTTCATTTTTCCTCTTCCGACAAAGGGTTTTCCTTGATTATCATAGGATATAGTTTGTGCTTCAATTCCATTGTCATCCTTATATCATCCCTTTGAGTGAGCCTCTGCTGACTGGAGTTCTTAGTCATATGCAGGGTTGGTGATGGTCCTATTGCAGGATCTTCCGCGTATGCTGATGATGAAGTTGGCGCATGTGGCGCTACTGGAGATGGAGATATCATGATGCGTTTCCTTCCATGGTAAACATACAATCTTCTTTGAGTCTCCCTAGGTTTTGAACTAGTTCGTTCATGCTTTTTAGCGCTCAGCTTTCAGCTCGCGAGTTCCATGGTAAACTGGATATTTTTGTTCTTATTTGGTTTCAGTTATCAAGTTGTTGAGAGTATGAGGCTCGGCTTGGAACCAAAGATTGCTGCAGAGGATGCAATATCCCGAATCGCAAGAAAATATCCTAACTTTGTTGGAGCAGTGTTCGCTATAAACAAGACTGGAGAACACGCTGGTGCATGCCACGGATGGACATTCCAGTACTCTGTCAGAAGTTGCGACATGGATGATGTCGAGGTATACACCGTGCTCCCATTGACTTCAATCGCTCACAGATCATGGACTGCCTTGGGATGAATGGAATCGTGGTAGCTCTTGGTGTCGAAATGTCTTACATATACGAAGTTGAGATCCTTTGCTGCAGTCCTCCAAACTCTTGCTGCTGGTGTGACTTGCGTGTATGAACATGTTGTATGAAACTCTGGCCAACATTATGTATTACTCAGAATATTTCATTATAATTGAAATATTCATGTTAGACAATTTATCTCATTCATATTCCCATTCTAATTATCAACTCAATAATTTTCTCTCTATCATTTTTAATTTCTAATCACATAAAATTTTACAAATATAAAAATATTATAAATAATTCAGGATAAAGAAGATGAAGTATGTGTTGATAGGTGTGTATAGTAAAAAAATAAATAGTTGAGATTAAACGGTAAAAAATAAATGGTTTAATTTAAAAGATATCATTTTAATTTCAACATTTGATTTGTATTGTTTTAATATCAATATTTTATTTGTTATTAAACACATTTATATCATATTTATATCATGACACATATTTTCTCAATCTTTCAAAATAATCCAAAATGACAAAATGTTAACAATAATGATGGGATGAGGGAGTATATCATTGTAAAGATTGAAAATCAATGCACACAAGGATAAAGATTTACCCATCGGGTAAAAGTATTGACCACAACTAATATAAGATAATTAATTGAGTCTTAATGAGCAACCAAAGAGAATTTAATAGGGACATGCAAAAATTTTAAATGCAATAAAATAATTGAGAATTAATTATTTCCACTGGATATTGGATATACCCATAGATAGCTCCTTTATGAAACCATAAAGATACAAAAAAAAACCCTCGCATAGCTTTCATTGGTCAATTCTCCACGTAAGTTTCCCCCAATCAAAACCACACATTATTCCTCTCAAAAATTCCCTTTTCATCATCCTCAAATTTTCCCTTTATCATCATCATCAACATCGATCGAAAATCTCTTCATCGATCGAATTCAATCGATCGCTCGCAACCCCAATTCGCGTGCGATCGATTGCCGCAAAACCCTTTTCCCAATTTCCCCCAATTCCATGCAATTCCCCAATCCCAATCCCATGGGAAACCCTAATTTCATCAGATTCTTGATCATTTTCATCTTGATTTCCATTTCCACGGCTTCGATGGAGGATTCACCGAGTACCCATTTCTTTCCTCGTCCCTTAATCCTCGAATACACCGAAAAGATCCCAACTTCGATGATGATGACCGAGTCGGATTCCGGGTCAGAGACCGAGTTGCAGTGCACGAGTTGGAGGTTCGCGGTGGAGGCGAATAATCTAAATCCGTGGAAGAATGTGCCGGCTGAATGTGCTGGGTATGTGAGGGAGTATATGAATGGTGAAGGGTATGGGTTGGATTTGGAGAGGGCGTCGAGGGAGGCGGCGGCGTATGCGAGAGGGGTTGAGATTGGGAGTGATGGATTGGATGTTTGGGTTTTCGATGTCGATGAGACGTTGTTGTCGAATCTGCCGTATTATGCTGAGCATGGTTATGGGTAGGGGACAAATGTGATTCTGGGTTTGGTGATTTCTTGGTTTGTGTTCGTCATGTGATCTTACTCAAAACTATGAAAACCAAAACCTAAGTGAAACAAAAAACCTACAATGATAATCAAAATTGCTTTACAAAATTCAATGTATTTCCGTTAAAGAGCTCTTGAATATTGTGTTCATATGATATAGAAGAGAAAACCATTTTTTTCTTTTTTTTCTTTTTTTTGTTTCCGTTTCATGGGTCTAGAAAACATGAATCTGAATAAATATTTTTGTTTCATAGCTAGCAAAACGCAAATAGAAAATAAGAAACAACTATATCAAACAGGCCCTTAGAATTTCATTGTGAGAGTCTTGAGTCACTCTCTTGTTTGCAACATGGGGGGAATCATGTGTACATCTTGCCCTTGTCAGACCTTGTCTGTGTCGAGATTGCTGGGGGGTTGTTATTGTATTTAGTAATGATTGTATGATGTCAATTGAGGGCATTAATTTGGACTGGTTGACTACTAGGTAAATAATTTCCATAGTATAAGATATCTAAATGACAGGTTTAGAACGTAAGGAGTTTGAACTGTAGGGATTTGCAACAAAACACATGCTTTTCTGAAAGACATTCCTGGCTTTAAGAAGTTGTAGCTTGAAACTGGCACTCTAGAAATAATCGTCCTAGGAAATTATCGCATTATGCAAATTATTGATACTGATACGTTATCCTTGTGGATATGCGACAATGGGAATTGGTATTGGTCCAAGAAATAGATAACGTCAATATCTCCAATATTAGAGCTTTTTTTGTGAAAGGGGAATGCTATGTTTATTATACAAGAAGGGGGCCTTACTCTCGTTTGGAGAGAGCATTGCGCTTTTGATTTCAATGCATAGTGTAACTCATCTAGATACGTTATGTTAATCGTGGTGATTTCCTTTTTGCTTGTCATGAAATTTGATCACATCTGATGTAGGAATATTCATGGGCATTTGTAGTTTGACGGTGTTTGATGCTGTGGCGTTTGACAAGTGGGTTGACAAGGCAGTCGCTCCGGCAATAGAAGCCAGCCTGAAATTATACGAGGAAGTGCTGAGCCTGGGCATCAAGGTTTTCCTGTTGACCGGGCGCAGTGAGCAGCAAAGGAATGTGACTGTTCAGAACCTGTTGGATGTTGGCTTCAAGAATTGGGAGAAGCTTATACTTAGGTGAGACACCCGACGACAGTGTTTATACTCATGCACATTTCGCATCGACAGCCTACTGTTGTTTCCAATATGGCAGTCTTATCTGATTTTGATTGATGTCGTCTGGTGGGCACCTACATGTTCTCCTAGTCCGTTTTAGGATTCTGTATTCTTCATACCTGAAATCCTAAGTTTCTTTTTGTGACTTCATGTTCTTGATGTCGTATTTGGTTTTAGTGTTGATGACAATGTGGTGTATGGATCTTTGCAGATCATCTGATGATCATGGGAAACCGGCTACTGTGTACAAGTCACAGAAGAGAAACGAGTTGGTGAACGATGGGTACAGGATCATTGGCAACTCTGGCGATCAGTGGAGCGACCTATTGGGTTATGCGGTGTCTGTCCGGTCATTCAAGCTTCCCAATTGTATGTACTATATTGCCTGAACCAGGGTTGATTGAACTTGGAGTCACTTTGTATTTGTTTAGTGACATCCGTTGTTCCCAATTGTATGTACTATATTGCCTGAACCAGGGATGATTGAACTTGGAGTCACTTTGTATTTGTTTAGTGGCATCCGTTGGATCATTCAAGCCTCGCCCTTCTATGTACTACTACACTGCTGCCTGAACCAGGGATGAGTGAATTCGAAATCAATGTGTAGAGTGTGATATAATAGCAACGTGATCTAAACATTGTGCTTAGAATTGTCTTTGAATGTAAGAGTGTCCTTCGATGAAATCACTTGTCATGTGAAAGTTTATAGAACAAGCATGGTGCATCAAGCTTTGCATAGTATTTTCGGGCCACAAATCCTTGGATAAAATCGCAGATGCAAGCTAGTCTGTGACAATTAACTAGTCATGACACAGAACTTCCGTTAAGATGCAGAAGTCTCAAACTGGCAACATAGGTGTATCCAAAAATCTCAAAAAAATTGAGCGCCCGGCGAAAGTAAAGTACAACTCATTCGCCAGATGACGCGATCCGTCTAAAGACTGCCTGATAAGTATGTCCTCCATTCCTTGCAACCTTTAGTCCTTCCTCAGTAGCGGAATCCAGAAGCTTCACAACCGGATCAGCCTCAAGTTCTACCTCCGTCAGAGGCCCGAACAACGGGTGGTTTTCCATACAACCTTTCATCCACTCTCCCAGCTCCTCCACGTCGGTGATTGTGTAGATGATCCCACCAATCTTGAGAGCATATGCATACTCGTCCAGTAAGTATGAGCTGATAACCCTGCGACGATGATTCTTCTCCTTGAAGTGAGGATCAGGAAACAGGAAGAACATCTTGGATAGCTGTCCCTTTTCAAAATAATTCGGGATGTATTTCATGGAGTTGGTCCGGACAACTGAGACGTTTTGGTATTGGCCGGGATTTGTAGACCTCAAAGCCAGGATTCGTTCCTTGACATACTCTGTCACCTTGTCTCTAAGTTCCATACCAATCATCAGCGTCTCGGGGAAAAGGGTTGAGAGGCTAATGAGAAGTCCTCCGAAGCCACAACCGATGTCTGCAAACTCGATTTTCTTTGCAGACCCATCATTGTTAGATGATGGATAAAACTGAGGGTAATGGGTTGAGTAGTCAACTTCGTGAGGAGAGAGCGGAACAGGGAAGTGAGAATCACTTAGCGGGTTGCTGTGTGCTCGTGCACGGTAAAAGCGCTTCCTGGGCAAACCAGTTGACTTGCTGAAGGTATGGTTACCTTGGTTCTCCAACATCTCCGATCAATTGACCAGTAAATCTGCAAGAGCGAAAGCAATAAGTGAATACCAGGCCGTTTCAAGATGTAATCTTCTTCAGGAAAGCATTAACCCAGAAACAAAACGCAATAATAAGAACTTTAATCAAGTATGCGCCATATATGGTGTGCTAGGGTGAAGCAAACAAGATAAGGAAGATATAATACTGTGCATAGATTGAGTCACATAACCATGCCGCTAACTCAAATACTGGAAGTCTGGAAGAACATTAGTGCAAAAGTTCTGCGCAAAAAATACTTCAATGTTTCCCTGACAAATCGTGCCGAAAAGCATCCGACAACAACGGGCTCCAACTCCAATTCATACATGAAACACCTTCGTTGACAACTGACTTACGAAATGCCATGACAAATACAAAGCATCATGCTGTGATGGTTCCGTAATGAAAAAGAACGACATTGTGATGAAAAACAACAAACGTATTTGCAATATAACCCAACAAAGTAGTTCCAAACAAAGATTTGCCCATTGCAACAATAACGCGATAACTTAAACACACACAGTGATGCACAAACCATGATCAAACGCAGAACAACATAGCAAACCCTAATCTGACCATCAAATCATCATCAAATCCTCATCATTCACACAAGAGCTCAAACAAATACAAACCCATAAACCCCAAATAGCCAATAAATCCTCAAAAGCAACCAATTGTCCATATCATGAATCCCTCGAGAGAACAATCGAGCTAGCCGGGCTCGACCAAGGTGATTAAATAAGTGAAAACGTACAAATCTCCGAACCTCAAAAAATCGAGTGCCCGAGAGAGGAGTACGAGAGGGGAAAAGGAGATTCTTGCCTGCGTCGCCGTCTGCTGAGGAGACCCGCGGCGAGGGAGGGTTTGCGGCGCCTGTGAAGCCCAGTCAACTACTGCGATTGGGCATAATTTTTTTTTCACCGAGCACACGAGACGGTATAGGTTTTGATAGATGTTACTCGTTATATATTATTTTTTTAAAAAATATATTATGAAATATTAATAATATTAAATATTATATTTTTTGTTTTATAATAATTGAAACATTACATTAATTAAATTATTCATTATACATTCAACGTTACTTTTAATTAATAAATGATATGATACGAATTTCATTTTAGTTCAAGCCTGTAATTCATAAGATATACTATACTTGATATTTTACGATAAATTTATAAAAATAAATCATTTATTTGTCACGAGGATCATTGTAGTGTCATCATTTTTTTATGCTTATGTGGATAAGAAATACAACCTTTTGAAACTGAAAAAAAATATATTATAATCATGAATCAATAAAAAATTTAAATAATATTATTTATATGAATAACGAATTTTCTCAAATTATGTATTAAATATATTAAAAAATATTATAATAATTATAAAATAAAAATAATAATTCATTAGTGGCACTTTATCTAAGAAAACTGATACGTCATAGCTTTATCATGATGATCAATTTTGACAAATGAATTGACATCATATGTACTGTTAATTTGGTGAAGCTCTTCCGCAGTGACTCTGAATGATGTGAGAAAATATGTTCATAACCGGTGGAACTTTTGTCTGTGATTGATACTATGGTTGCAAGGATTCGAAAAAATCCGTAAAATTTAATTTTATTATAATTAATATGAATAATGAATTATTATAAATTATGATTTATTTTATAGGGTTGAAAGGTTTATTTGACGATATAATAGAGAAAAAATATAAAATATGGATGAAATTCAATATTAATACGTAAATACGGGAAAATAAAGATAGCTTTGGAGAAGCCATATTTTCTTCATAAAATAAACTATTAATAACTTCTTATAGATATAAATAAAAAAGATATGACTTTTTCTTTCCAAAACAGTTAGGTGTGAAAAATCAGGCTCTGATATCAATTGTAAGATCCTCAGGTACAACCTAGTGATGGTGAATAGGTTGTATTAAAATTTATCAATGTAATACAACGAAATAATTAATTTCAATACACTGATATTTTTTGCAAACTCCTGAGGTGGTATGCAGTAGAAACTCAAACTTTGAGAGTTTGTCTCTATTTGTTATTGTGATTGATTCTTAACAATTCTAATAGCTCATCACAATGAAAAGCAAATAAAAGAACACAGTATTTATATTTGTTCAGATACTTGTTATTAACTGATAATTGAGAGTTTAATCCTTGGTGATCAGTTTAATCAATTTAAGAGGTGAGTACATTATATTCTTGTTTTTTTGCTTATAAGGCAATCCCTTTACAAGATAGCTAATTTGTCAAAAGGCGAAATCTTTTACTCGACTCTGCTGCATCTTGTATTTTTCAGTGCAGACTAGTGAACCCTCTTCTTCCTATTATTCTTCGATTCACCTTATTTAAACAGTTTAAATTTGGATTATTTTTACACACTTATACTTTTAATCTCTCATTCAAACACTTTTCACAACAACATAATAGTTAGGACTCTTTAATCCCCTTTTATAGAATGAGGGAATGAACCCGTGACTTATGTAGTTGGTCTGATGGTGACAGTTGATCACATGTGAACCTTCACTGATATTGACACCTCACATTTTTTAGATTCTCGTACTGTCACATTCTAAATCTCAAACATTCGATTTGATTGATCCCGTCTGCTGTAACTCGGTGTGCACTCAATGTCGTTGAGTCCCGTCTATGCCTAGTCACTGCTGCAATCTTGTCTGCACCCAAATTTGATGTAATCCATGCATTGCTGTGTTGGTTCTCGTTTGTAAGTTCAATCCTAAATCTAGAAGCGTTTGTAGGTCTTTTTTTATCCACACATGTCTTAGTCGCTTAGCCGGAATTCTCTGATGTAGCCTACATCTGGTGTCCCCACATAATGCTCTTCATCTATGGTAGTCTCCCCTCCAACATCTGACCTAAACTACAGAAATCTACCTAGTTTCTAACCTAAGCACACTAACAACATCATGGCTAATACTCCTAAGTTTTTTTCGTCAATTTTTATACAACTCGGGTGATTACACATTTCTATGAAGCATCAATAGGTAAAAAAAATAGGTCAACAAGGTTTTTATTTATTTATTTTGTTTATCCTCAAAATCAATGGGATTTTACCTTTTGATGTTGTCAATTGGTAGCTTCTGATGTTGTCTTCTTTTAGCGTTAATAAAATAATACTTTTAAGTTATTTTATCTGATAAAAAACAACTTCTAATAACATGTTCCTTCCTCCCACAAAACATATAACATATGCGTACTCTATATTATTCTATACGTATGAATACAAGTCTCGTCATCATATCGAATCACGTATGATTATCCCACAATATGTATTAAATTGAAGTACGTAACTTATACAAACCAGTGATGTTTCACGATAAATTTACAAAATAACTATATTTGAATGTCGTTGCACGTATGTCAAACTTTGCATCGACACGCGTGTCAAATCAATCCGTTGTACCTTTTCTGGAACGGAAAGAATGTAATTTTAAGTAAAGAAAAACTATTTAAAATTAAAATTATAAGATTTATCAAACACTCTTCAAACATCCGAAAAACCGATTAAAATTGATTTTGTCCGATTTTAATGTTGACCAACCAAACCCAAAATCTTGAGACAACCACAGGGTACTAGTATCATTTTCTTTGTGTGTGAGACAACCACATACAAGATTTATCATTGAGCAAATTTTGTTATTCCTTTCGATCCAAATTAATTATAATATGTTTGATCTGATATGAATTTTTGTTGGAATTTGATGAAGAAATATTTCATCCATCCCAAAAAGATTATATTATTTTGATCAAGACGTATGACGATATAAGGTTTGATCGATGTTGTGGGACGATCAAACGTTGTTTTTTATTAAAATATCATGGAACATTAACAATAATAAAGATTATATATTAGAACCTTGAGTCAATAAAAAATTTAAATCGTATCATTTAAATAAGTAACGAAACTCTTCAAATTACATGTTAAATAATTCACTGAGAGAGAAAATTTTAATAAATATGGGACGAAGTTAATAATAATATTTTTCAGTGATAGTGAGATTTATTATAACATTAATGAAAAAAAAAGATGATAGGTATATCATAATTGATATTTTTTTTATATTAAAAATTATAAAAATATTTTATTTATTTTAAAATGATATTATTTTTTTTTGAATAATTTGGATGGGAAAGAATCTATGACACCCTAAGAGTTGCAAATGAATTATCGCGTGTGATTGATTGGTACTGTTCAAGTTGTACCATTTTTTTCGATTGCGCTAATTCTATTAGTGTTAATTCTAATGTTAATTTCGACCAATGATCAACAAATCATTACTCGTAATCCCTTTTCAAGTCGTACCTCACAAATCCGAACCCCATCTCATATTCTCATCTCACGCCATCCCCTTTTCCCCTCTCAAAAACCTCCCACATCTAATCTAAATTCATATCGCCACCAAGCCCTTAACCAGATCGACCCCATATTCGCATGACTCTCTCCAATCATTGATTCAACCTCCAATTTGAATCAAATTCCCATTTTTATGAGATTTTAGAACTAGGTTTTGGATTTGGGTTCCAAGTCCTTGAAATTTCTCATCTGGGTCGAGGAGAAAATGGGGAAAAATCAAGCCTACAAGGCTATGCAGAGAGCCAGGCTTGGTTCCTCATCAGCTGCCCCCGACGAGGTCGAGGATGGCATGGTTCGTATGCTTCCACACCATTGAAGTTGTTGAAAACCCATGTTTTGTTTCTTGTGATTTTTGGTGATTGGAATTGTGGATTTGATGTTGTGTTGTGGGGATGTGATTCTTTTTGCGGTGGTTTTAGAGATGTGTGGTTTCTATTGGTGGGTTTTCATGGATTATTCGTGGAATTGTGATTTGGTCTGATTTTTGAAGGTTGATTCATGTATTTGTTTTGGGATTTATAGTTGGTACATGCTTTTGTTGATGGAAGTTTGTGGTTTTGTGAGTGTCGATGGTTTAGCAGGCTAGGTTTTTGATCAGTTATACTAAACTGGATTGCGATTTCTAGGATTGTTGGTGTTGATTATTCGTTCGGGTTAGAGAGTCTTGTGAAAAGTGTTAATTTCTAGGTTTGTTAATTGACTTGGAAATAAAGGATGAAAGTTGAGAATATTGTGGCTAATCCACATCAACAAGACACAGTATATTTGTGTTGATTGGTCCATTCCTGATATGGATACCATTTTGACGATTTATTTGTTCATGGGGCTACCTGTTTCATATTTCTTGGGGTAGAGAATGTGGCTTTTCATTTTTTCAGTTTCAAGCACCATTTCTCAGGATGAGCTTTACTTTGAAGTGTTCTTTTCCTTTACTGTTACTGATGAGGAGAGTCGCAGGTGGATGGTTCATTTCATACACCAGAATGGCATGCTGCTCGATTGGCCAACCTCAACACTTCCCACACTGTCACTTGGGAAGAGTTTAAAAGGAAGCAGAAGGTGACCGTCAAACACCTCTTTAAACTTCTTGTTCTTGCTTGCTTATGCAGTGCGTTCTGCCCTTTTTTTTTGTCTTTAGACTTGAAAGGGTTAAATATTATGGCTATAACTTATGATCCTTTCGGAGACCTGATACAGTGTTCTTTGCAGTTTTTCTCTCCGTTGCTTTAAAGCATTGTGCTCTGTTTGACTATGACTCGCGAACTTACTGCTTTGTCCGTTTTGTGGTGTTTGTTAGGAAGATGAGTTGAAGAAGGTTGAGCTAGAAGCTGACAAAGAGAGGATGATGAGAGAATACAGGGCTCAACTAGATGCTGAAAGAGAAAAGAAGCTGGCGAAAGGAAGAAACCATGGTAGCGACAAGTCAAAAGATAGAAAGGGTATGTATCTAGAGCTGGGATAGTTGTGGAAGTAAAAGACGGAATAAGGGATTTCGGAACCAAGTTTTCTTCTGCTCACTTACTTTTAATTATCTCACAGCTCTTCCATTGGTAAGCTTTTGTCGCAACTCTCAGACAAATTTATGTTTGCAGATAAGGATAAGGCTTCAAAGAAACGCAGCAGCAGAAAGGGAAAGGTGACTTCAGTTCCTTTCATAGGGATTCCATATAATAGAAGCAACAAAAAAAAAAAATTTTGACAAGTTCTTGAACTGTTATTGGCGAGTGAATCAGCCCCATGACTTTTCTTGGTAATGACCTTGCCATCGTAGTCGTGCCTGGATCAAATAATTTGACCCTCCAAGACTAGCTCTGGAGTATGTTTGGCCAATTTTACTTTCACAGGGACTTTAATTTGGAGTATAGTTATACATGTCTGCTTTCTGTCAGTATCTGGAAGTATTAGAGGTCTCTTGGATCAGTGAATGAGTAGTTCTCTTATCCTGTAATCTAGAGTTCAAAATCTCATATTTTTTGCACATAAGCTTTCAATGTTATCACTGATGTCGGAAGCTGAGGTATTTATTATTGTATATATTTTAATTTGATGGCCTTGTAGTGGTACATGAATGATAAATCAGGATTTTCGTCCTAATCGACTGTTTCATTCTTGGAGGTTAACATGTATTCTGGAGCATAGTTATCAAGTCTATGGCATGAAGTTCCTTGACATCCTTTTATTTGTTAGGTGCTCTTTGGCATTCAAGGTGTAGAGCACCGTGTATTATCAACTTTTAATTATTGAATAAGCCAGGATGAGAAATCATAAACTAGATATGTGTTGGGTTGCTGCTTTTGTTCCGCTGATCGTTATTTATTGAGACGATTTCAGTTATCCCCTCGTTTTATGAAGCTCGATGGTCTTTTTTCCCCTGATCTTGTTTTATTACATGCTACCTTTGTGATGGTATCCTGCATACTAACAGTCTTACAGCGTTCGAGATCTTCAGATTCTAGTTCCTCCAGTTATGAATCCTCGAGCAGCAACAAGGACGAACGGGAGTCCAAAAGTTCAAAATCAAGATCAAGGTCAAAATCCAAGAGATCGAAGAAGGAAAGAAAGCGAAGGTCAAGAAGCAAGCATTCAGGTAATGATAGTGAACCCGAAGGCCCATTACCTCTCTCCAGGTTTTTCGGCAGTGTCAAGAGCTGACAGCTTGTTGAAGATACCCCTCTGGTGTTTCACAATCCAAAGGCTTGTACTGTGCCCCTTTCTCAATCGGTTTATGGTATTGATTATCAGTCGCTCGGTTTATGTAAAATTTTCTGTAATAATGTGAGATCAGTAAAACAAAGTAGAAGGGGATGCAAGCAAATCAACTGCATCTGTTATTCATGGGAAAGCATACCCCTCGATGTAATTCAGCTTTGAAAAAATCAGACCTTAGTTATGCAACGTGTGTCGTTCTTTGTTGAAACTATAATATGTTGACGGCCTGTTTCATCGATGGTTAACATTACTGATCAGCCATTATTCAGTTTTTTGGGGTTGAATACGGATTGTATGCTACACTACTGCAGTCCCATCTTGTTGAAAGCTCTTTTTCGCAATGACAATTGTTGTCGTGATATGTGAATCAGAATTTGCATACTTCCGTCAGGATCAGAATCAGGAGACTAATGTTTGCATAGGAACATAATACTAGAGCACGAGATCACACTAAGATCACATACACCAAGAAACAATTACTCCATCGCCTGGATACACGAGAAGTGACCTTGCTTGAGCGTTATTGACAAATAATTCAGCGCAATAATGTTGATAAATAAGTGGTAAGATCTGATACAACAAGGGAAAAGCTTGTACGGTTACAGACCCATGAATGCATCAGCTTTCGCTTTGTTCAACTGTTTTACAGCCTAATCTCTCCTGCAAAGGAATGCCATTGGAGACTTGGATAATCAAGTGCAGCAATTAGATGGGGAATCGACACAGTAAATCTCGAGATCCCCTTATGAAGTAATACAGCCGGGTACAAACAACAATGATGGTCCAATTGAGGAACGGCAAGAAGGCATAACATCATCGAATTTCCAGGCCATCCTCAATGGATGCAACATATTTACATAGAACTCCTCTGAGACTTGTAGAGAAGAAAAGATACAATGGTGGAGCTGATGGCATATACATCATCTTCACAGTTGCTGATACTCTGGGTTAAATGCGAGAGCCTCACGGTAGATGAGTTCCCTCATCTGCTCCTCAGACAAAGCATGTTGCTCAAAGTCGAAGCTGAATGGAGTCGTACAGATAGGCTCATCACTGATATCATGAAGCGAGTTCAAATAGGGGTGTGCCAGGGCATCTTCGACTGATAACAAATGCAAACTCAAGATCATCAGTGGAACGCATTAACATATACCGGAGCCTATTTGCACAATGAACTGACTAATGAGCAAGAATTCTAATCCAATCCAAAAAAGTCATAGCGGCAGTTCCTAGATGAAGGCATGATGCCATAGAAGTTAAGAGGCAAAGAGGTAACCAACACGATATCGATCTCCATTAAGTCATTATTTTGGATGGAAATGGAGATTACCTGTTAATCTTTGTCTGGGATCAAATGACAACATCTTCTCAACAAGATCAATAGCTAGAGGATGTACACGTGGAAACTTCTCTGTGAATGATTGCCTCGGGTATTGTCGTTGCTGTCTAATGTATCTCTTCGCATTTTCATTCAAAGAACCCATATCAGCTTCGGATGGAGTGCCAATGAGCTGTGATGAGACGGACATAGAAACAAAGCCATAAGGTTACTAGAATGTTGGTAGGAACAATGATGAACATAAACATCTCTATCACTTTTCGAAAACGTATTAAAGACAATTCAAAGCATATGTACCATTTCTGTTCACGTTAGGTATAACCAAGTCAAAAAAAAAAAAAAAAAACCGAAGTAATGAAACGTGCAAATGCAGTGACTCCAAGCTCTCAGATAAAATTAAACAAGAAAGATGTGAATATAACCTCCATGAGTAATCTCAGCTGATGCACGTGATCTCTTCCAGGAAATAGAGGTTTCCTATCCATCAATTCCATGAAAATACAGCCAACAGACCATACATCAATCGCAGCTGTGTAGTCTGAAGAATTTAACAATAACTCAGGTGCTCGGTACCATCTCGTGACAACATATTCAGTCATGAAATCAGTTTCCGATGTAACACGAGCTAGCCCGAAATCACATATTTTAAGGTCACAATTGGCATTGAGCAAGAGATTGCTAGGCTTTAAGTCCCTGTGGAGAACATTAGCGGAGTGTATGTACTTCAGCCCGCGAAGAATCTGATACAAAAAGTACTGCAAAGAAAGCAATACGAGAACCATTACATCTCAACTCAAGTTCAGGCCATATTACACTAGCGAGGAATTAAACGTAGTAAGAAGCTGAGGATATCAAAAAAATAAAAATAAAATAAATAAACATGACACACTACATGAAAAACACACAAAATAAACTGAAGTTCAAAAAACACTAATTGCAATATCAGCTATTTCAATAGATACAATCATGTATAGCTGTTCATGAAACTGATTTCCACAGGACTCTAGTGATTCTATTTGTTACTCACTACAAGTAATGAACTATCGAGTTCAACACCATTATTGAGAATCACACTACAAGCAAAAGTTCCAAAAGGCAGCCAACTCCCCCTTCACAACAGTCAAACAAAACATCGTGTTACAAAGTACGTCTGGTGCTTCACCATCAGCTACAAACATTCACTTAAGAGTAGTTAAAATTCAAGGTTGCTTTCCAACTGTATCAAGAACCATGAGGAAAAAAATAACTCCCGAAGGTCAGTGTACCAGAGGAACAATATCATGTTTCTTACGCAATGCGCGCCATCTACAGAGAGGATGTAGCAACTTCTTGATTCAATCAAAACCCAAGGAGGCACAGGGGTTGGTGGAAAAATCTTCCCATAAGGATGGAAATTTGGAAAAACATGAAAAATAAAATATAAGTGTGAAACAAGCTTTCACAAGTTCTTGCAAGTGGCATATAGCATTATCGTACTGGTGATGCTTCTGATATTCATATCTCGAGCTTAGGGTAATTCAATAAATAAGGATTCTGCAATTATAGGAAAAAAAACCTGACAATGCTCCTCGGATAGAGGTTGATTAGAGCGAATAATTTGATGCAGATCAGTGTCCATCAACTCATATGCTATGTAAACATCATTAAAAGCTTCTCTACGAGGTGGGGGGATGATGTCCCTGATCGCAACTACCTGCAGCAGTGCAGCAAGAGAAGGAAATTCCAGTTAACAAAACAGTTACCACAATAAAAGTGAATTTCGTTGGTCCGACCAGTGATAACAAATATAGTAAGATATACTCCGTACTTGGAAACCAATCTATAATAGCAAGGTCGATGCGGAAATGAATGCATAAAATAAAGAATCAGCAATCGAACCATATCATAAGTGTGGTGTTTGCATTGTCGCCTAACAGAGATTTGCAAGTTCCCAAACCATAGAACTTCTATTATCATGCAGAACAGGTCATTTGACCAAATTAATTAACCTCTAATCATGCAGAACACCTGACCCTGATTTATAATCAAAGCAAACTGGTAAATGATAATAGAATATTGGGAACATGGAAACTTGGATGGAAATGAATCAGTGAATCTTCTCAATTGATAAACTTCAATAGGGTCTCCATTATGGAAAGGGGAATTAAGAAAATCAAAGGAGTCACCCCTGACCCTTTCAAAAAACAAAAAGTCAACCCAGTGGCTGGACAAATTAATTCGAATGAAAATCTAGGCAATCAAGACATATATCAAGAGTTGTTTCCATTCACCCATTTTCTAGAAACTATTGACCATAGAGGCTGGACTAAGCCACTGAGCATTCCCAGTGAGTCTCAAGAGTCAAGTACAACATCCACTTACCATAGTAAATCTTAACAAGTCCCTCGGCTATATATGAGATCCATGGGCATCTTTAAATAGTGTCATCTTGATGAAAACAATCTTTACCGCCACATCTATAATTCCATCGTGTTGTGCTCCATTACATGGTAAAGCTTGCACACACTAATGTTCCTACCTTTAACTCTACATAATTATACGATTCATTACAGTCCTGAATCATTTTGACACCCCCCACTCTAAGCAGCATTCATAAAAATTAGGAGCTTACTGGAAACAAGATAAACTCTGACCAAGCTAGTATGTTACAAGCACATAAGATGAAAATGGAGGTAAAAAAAACTGAAAATAGATATCCAGGTTCAAATTACACGTCACAGGAACCTGAACCAAAAAAAATTTAAGGCCAATTCTCCTCACTTGTTCACATGTCATCACCACATTCCTAGAACACAAAACAGGAAACCTGAAGCAAAGGTATAAAGCACAAACTAACTCACGATGCACATTTTTTGTACAATGACACAACAAAACCAGGTAAAGGTTCAACTACCACACCAGCAGAACTGATTCAAGAACACATACACTCGACAGCAAAACCCGAATCAGAACAAAAGAAGCAACCAGTCACTGACATTTTCATGATCCATATGCCTGAGAAGCTTGATCTCGCGCAACGTCCTCTTCGCATCCACCTTATTATCAAACGCATTCGCAATCTTCTTTATCGCCACACTCTCGCTCGTCTCCGAATTCAACGCCGAACTGAACCACACAAATCGATCCCCAAATTCAAATCACTCAAAATCAAAATCAAACCCCATAATCGACACAGAATCATCGAAATTACCAGACGATGCCGTACGCGCCTTTACCAATCGGCATTATCGGAGGCCGATACTTGACGGTTACCTCGAAGATGTTTCCGAAGATGTTGTATTGGATGAACCTGCCGCCGTGGCTCAGCGTCGCCGGAATATTCACCTGTTGTTGCTGCTGCGGCGCCGGCGGCGGTTGTTGCTGAGACGGATCCATCGCCGCGGCCGGAGCCTCCGTCATATCGGTGTCCGCCGCCGGATGAGCTGCTCCGTCGTCCATTTTTTGCCGCCGTCGAAACCCTAGAAATCGCGCTACCGAATCCCCACTTCTCTATTCTCTTCGCACAAATTGTTTTTGGTTTACTTTTTTTTTCTCGTGTTTTTGGTGTTTTTGCAGATCTAAATTGATACCGAACCTGTTTATCAAATAATAATAATATTGATCTCGATAAAATCAAAATTAGTTCTAAATAATAACAAAAAATAAAATATATCAAAATAAAATTTTGTTTCTTTTATTATTATTTATTATTTAATATAAATATACTTGTATAAGTTTTCTCGGAGAAATCAAATATCTAATAATTAATGTCAATTATGATTAAACCAAACTCCTGTTAGATAATCCCATCAATATAATTAGACCACCACTACAACAACAATCAAATAATCATCTACTAATTCTACATGACAAACATCATGAGTATAAACATATAATTTTGCGAATGATCGCAATCTCGAGTTATAATTTTGTGCGAGGACGTTTAAAAAATGATGTTCCTTCTCAAAAAAGATCGTCGTTTTTCGTTTCTTTCTTCATATTTGTATAATTTCCAAGGCATAAATTCAAATCGACTTTCAGCTTTCTTTTGGGGGCTCTCATAAAATTATTTACGGATCCATAAAAAGAGGATCGTGCTTAATTTTATGATTCGACCCCTAAACCAGGTAGGAGTAATCAACCAGCAACATATTACTCCTTGCTTGTCCATTCCACTTATCAAAAAAGGGTAAATATATTGATATGAGTGGAATAAAAGTAATTCTGCATACAGATCAGGAAATTCTACAATACATATGATATGGTTTCTGTAATAAAAGACTTAGACTTTGATGTAACTAGAGGTGAACAAAAATATCCGAAAATTGAATTATCGAACAAAATCGTACCAAACCGAATCTAAAAATTGAACTTGGTTCGATTATTTCAATTTTTGATAATTCGATTTTTAATATTTCGATTATTAGGGTAATTTCGATTTTGGATTTTTAAAAATTTTGGTAATTCGGTTAACCGAATTAACAGATTTTTTCTCTAATGATTTATTTTTCATATTTGTCTTATATTGTTATATTAAAATGTTCTTAGAATGTAATTCCAATGCTTTGTATTCTTTATATAATGTTGTCATGAATTAACTTTTATGTTTTTATTTTTAAAAATGTTGTTATACTATATTTAAATAATTTTGATTTTTTTACTTAATGAAATTCGATTAGAAAACCAAAATCGAATATTTTTTCGGTTAATCGAAATCGAACTGAATTTAATTCGATTTTTCCAAGACAAAACAGATAATGATCATGACTACACCAAATATACACTGGAAGCAAACTCATGAATATGCTGTTATAATGGTATCGACTACATTAAAATCTTTCCCGCTCCACCTTCCCCAGATCATCTTAATATTGAATTCGTCAAGTCTCCAAAAAAAAAAGGAAAGAGAAAAATCGTTGAATCTAACATAAGATCGCATAGCTTTCGGGGCGCATTATGCAAGTATACTTCCTTATAAGCTAACCATCACAGATTATCTTAAAACAAGGCATGAACTCTTTTAAGTGGAGAGTGTTTAATCCTCTTGCAATCCTAATTCTCTGTCTCCAATGCTTTTATTCCTTGGAAGCAACCATACAGATCCTAAGGCTTGCTAAACTCAAAAGCGGAATTTCAGCCCAAAGAACATGCCCGATTGAATCATTAATATCGCCATCGGCGAATTTCCCGATCATTGTAACAACACTGGTGTATATGCCACAAAAGCTGTTTAAAATGGATCAAGCTGAAAGCCAAAAACAAAAAGTTACATCTTGCAGATTCAGCATCAGACAAGAGCAAGGAAGTAAACAATCAAGATTACGAGTATACAGCTGCTATAGTTTCTGGTTTGGTGAGTTGTAAATAGGCTAATCTTATCAATTGATTACCTCAAAGTTCTCAACTGCTCAGCGTTGTTCTAGCCTGTACAAACCATTTAGTCTCAAGCCGTGAGCAAAAATTCGCTTGCGAATTCAAACTGCGTTGTTCATTGAGCGTATAAAAGTTAACCTTAAGTCTAGCTTCAGGAAAAATACCCTTATTTGAGCAATTTACAGAAGTGGCTTTTAGTTGAAAGTTTACAGAGTGAAAATCTTTATTGAATTCTTTTGAGACTGCACCCCTAATTGAAGCGAAACAACAGAAGAAATCAGAAGAATTCACTATGCCTTTTATGTTGGTGTTGGTGTGCGTATAACCTTGCACGTTTTGAGGTGTAATATCACTGGTATTACACCATGATCTGCTACCACATCATGGTCGGAAACTGCCCTTTCACGGTTGACGTATATGTCAACTCCGAAAAGCCTGATTTTTCTTCTCATCACTCTATTCTCAATAATAACATTGTTGTTACAATCGTCGTCGTTTGCAACCATGAGGTTGCAAAAATCGCTGTTCGCCACTTCGCTATTGCCAACTTTGTTGGCATAATTGTTGTGGCGAAAGTCATTGTTTGCTGTTTCGTTGATCTCTGCAACACCATCCTCGTTTACAACATTATTGTTGCTGTAACAATGATGATCTTTAACGATCCCATGGATGCTTTCACTTTCACCATTAGCAGGTGGAGATCACAGCGACTCCGATTGCGGTTGCACACCACTTGCTGGTGGAGATCACAGCAACTCCGATTGCCCACCACTTGCTGGTGCAGATCACATCTTGTAGATGCGTTCGGTGCCATTTCTCCCACCATCTATCGATAATTTATTGCAATATTTACAACGATACAGGATGTAATAACACTCGTGTGCTGGTATATATAAGATAGTACATATTGCTTGAACTAAATCAAGATAAATATCCAAAGATAATTTATTGCGTTGAACAAAAGATATGTTTCTCTTTTGACGTCTTTTCAATTGTGTTTAATCTTTTATTGAAGCCTAACATAAATTATATATGGATATTGAATACTAGTTAGAATTTAGCAAGTATGACTATTATTATTCTTAAGGGCTTAGAGAGTTTGATACTAACAACACATAAGCTTATGTGTTACTAGACAAATCCAATGTAGAGATTTAAAATCAAAAGATTCAAAAATCAAAAACAAAAATGCATTAAATAAAGGAAATAATTTGAAAACGGAAAAAAAGATTTAATTAAACCAAGATCGTAAGATCCCCATCATTGGATTTTTCTAGTAACTCTCAAATTTATATGTTGCTAATAACAAATTCTATTTTCCATAATCCTAATCATCTTAGGATGTTATCTTTGTTTAGATGTGATTACCTATTTTAAGATTTGTTTCCGAAGGTAAGTTTCTAAACGACTAATGTATGGGCTCCAAAGAACAAGGGTGAGATCTTATCCATTTATTTTAGAAAATAAGGAAAAAAAATCAAATTATTACAAAAGTGAAAAAAATTGCATATAACTATCCTGAACCGGAACTATTCAGGTTTGCCACATCGACATCTCACACTTCAATAGGAGCACTTAAACTGTAAATTAATCTAGAATCATATTGTCTCAATATTAAACTTTTTCTATATAAATATATCAAAAAATCACCCATAATCCCATACAATCATACCAGTAATAATTATTTAAATCCATATAATCACTCATATGAAAAAAAGAAAAGAAATATATGGCTTGACATATTAGATTAGAACAACATTTATAAATGATTAATATGATCAAAACACAAATACAACAATCACAATCCTATTTTAACTTGCACAACTAAAACAGTATAAACTAATAAGATCAGAACAGGTAAGAAAATGAATACTATCAATACTAATTAATTACCATGATCCGTAAGATAGATTTGAAACGATAAAAATCTCTTGCCCCTAATCACATTCTTGCAAAGACGAATATTCAGATAAAAAAAGTATGATACTTTTTTAAGGAGTGAAAAAATCAAAAAGAGATGATTTAGAAACCGACAAACATACATAATGCAATAACCAAAAACTTAGAATGTTTTTCCTCTTACAAGAGCAACGGAGAATATAAGAAAAGAATATATTGTTTTAAAAGGCAGGTAAAAATCATATTAATTAGAGGGATTTACATTAGTTCTCATATCCAAAATTTTTTTTGTCAACGTTCTTTTAAATTGGATTTATATATCAACACATTGAACAGAGACATCACAGCAAAAAAAGTGATTAATCCCAACTTAAAACGCTTAAATCTTAGCAACACCGCAGTTTGACAAATATGAATCTCTTACCAACATAGAATCCCGGTGGTCCGGTGGGCACCATGTACCAGTCGTGGGAGACCCGAATTCTCCATTGTCCAAAGGTTTCAAGATCCAAGTTCTTAATCATCAAATGGATACTAAACACTTAAAGCGACTCAACAATATCCCAGGTAATCTTACATTTATATATGACTCTCGAAATGTCAGTAAAAATTCCCGACATTATGTTACATACGCAAGGCACAGAGACCCAAAACAGTATATATATATAAGGAAACATACCTCATGACGGACAAACAGAGTTATTCACGAGCAACAACCACAACCTGTTTCCCAACATTGCGCCCGGTGAAGAGTCCCGCCAGAGCAGCCGGGCCCTTCTCGAGACCCTCGGCGACGTCTTCGACATAACTGATCTTCCCTTCTCTGATGAGAGGCAGCACCATGTCCAGGAACTTGGAGTACAGGTGATAGTGGTCGAAGACTATGAACCCTTCCATACGAATCCGCTTCATTACAAGGACGAATAGGTTGTGGACACCTTCAGGCTGCTCTAGGTTGTACTGTGAGATCATGCCGCAGACTGATATTCGACCGTGGAGTCTCATGTTGAGGAGGACGGCGTCCAGCATCTTCCCGCCAACATTCTCGAAGTATATATCGATTCCCTCGGGGAAGTACCTGACAGGAAAATAAGCAAACTTGCCAATTTAGTTGATACAACCACGAAAACAGAGATCAGCTAGTGAAGTCCGTGTTGAAGACTTCAAGGTGAACCTGCAAAAGAATACAGCAAAACACAAGGTCTCGGGACAGAGGCCATCTCCATCTACCAGAATTTGAACCCGACACAAAACGTAATATATCAAGACACGTACCCAAGAGGCCCTTTTCACCATTGACTCACCACATACCAAATTCTCAATGATAAATGTGCATGTGACATGAACCGAACACAAAAGATGATAGGAGATGACCTTTGACATAGTTGACAATGGAATCCTGCAATCCTAGCTTTGCATAAAATGTATCTGCTCTTCTTGACAAGTTTGAAAAAAGACTGCGCTAGAGGTGACCGAAAAAAAAGAAAGGACCCACTACGCACATTAATAATAAGTCGAGTCGCTCAACTAATACCAACAACGAAGTACCCATGGCATAACTCGATACACCACCCATGGAAGTTGTACACACAACCAAACGAACGAAATGGACACCATCCATGGAAGTTGTACACACAACCAAACGAACGAAATGGCCAGTCCATCATGAGCAACCAGAACCACTTGTTTACCACTGTTGCGTCCGGTGAAAAGTCCTGCCAGAGCAGCAGGGGCACTCTCCAAACCCTCGACAATGTCTTCAACGGAACTGACCTTTCCTACTCTGATAAGAGGCAAGTCTAGGAATTTGGAATATAAGTGTGATAGTAGTTGCCAACTAAAAACCCTTCCATTCAATTTCTATTCACAACGAGAACAAAAAGATTATGGACGCCTTCAGGCTCCTCTAGGTTGTACTGCGAAATCATACCCCAAACCCAAACTGATATATGGCTGTGAAGTGTCATATTGAGGATGACGGAATGCAGCATCTTCCCACCAGCATTCTCAAAGTATATATCTATACCCTCGTGCCTAGCAGAACATTGACCCATGTCAACATTTCTAATGGAGGAAACCATAAGTCGCAGCCCTTTACACACTCTTTTCGTCAAACCCAGGAAATAACGATTAAACTGCAAAGTTCACACTCCATACCTCCAGCTAAACCTGCTGTGCACACTGCAAAAGCACAGGAGCTCTGCTCCAAGGATGATCCATAATAGGATTTGAATTTCAACCCTAGAACAGATGGAAGCTGGACTATGCCCAAATTCTAACCTCCTATTGCCTCTAACCAAGGGATGAACACTTAACAATCTATTGACATTGCATAACATGGCTTATATCTCGGAAATGTTGACGGTGGCTTCATCTTAGTGTCAGCTCGTGATACATGGAAATGGGGTTAAAACACCTGTGTTTAGAGGAAGCAGAGAGGAAATATAAGATAGAGACATAAGAGAGAGAATGCATACCTCTTCAAGGCCGCATCCCAATCCTCTTCTTCCTTGTAGTTAAAAGCCTCATCGAAACCAAACTTGTTCTTGAGCAGATCGACCTAGTGGGCAAGAAAAAATCCGAGGACAAAAGGAGTTACATAGCAAGACCAAGTAAAGTAGTTTCATGAAGTGAAGACATGATGTGGCATTACGATCTCAGAAGCAAATAATCACAGTGATTGACACAAAAAAGGTGCCAACAGATCCAGTTCCCGAAGTTGGAGTTGCAAGAGGAAGGATTCACCATGAGTTGATTTGCTCTTTAAAAATTAACAGACCAGTATCTATTAAGATCTTGTACACAGTTGTCACCAGAAACGATGTGTGGTACATTAGATTTAATACGAGGAACATGATGTACAAATACTTTTCATACGTAGGATGCAGGAGATCAGAGAATTTTGTTATTGTAGATCATAAATCTTGAATAAAGGCGTCGTGACAGATAGCATACATCAACATTTAAGCAAAGCCCATCACCTTTTCCTTACTACCCGCACTTCCAACAACATAGCAGCCACTCAGCTTTGCAAACTGCCCAACAAGCTGACCAACAGCTCCAGCAGCAGCAGAAACATACACCCGATCTCCTTCCTTAGGGGATGAAATTTCAAAAAAGCCTACATAGGCTGTCATACCAGGCATTCCTACAGAAATTTTAAGACAATCATCACCAAAACGCCACAAAGAAAATTGAAGAAACACCTGAATGCACATGATTGTGAAAACTATAGAAGATGGATACAACCTGATATAAAGGCACAAATCAATGGTCCATATTGCAATATTATTTCTGAGCTAAACCAGAACAGGCATCATTAACATAGGTACATGAACTAACCGAGAATCCCTGTGTAGTATGAAAGGGGAACATCTGTATGTTCTATTTTAAAGAAACCCTCCATTGATTCAATAACGCTATATTCTTCCCAGTAAGTGATTCCCCATATCAGGTCGCCCTTCTTGAAGTTTGGATGTCCAGACTCCAGAACTTTCGATACTCCGTATCCCGAAATAGGCTGTGGAGAGTTGACATCAAATTAGAACTCATAACATGCAAGATGCCATCTGATATGCAAAATCTTCAATTCCGCAGCACGAATTCAATTTAGTTAATAAGAAATCATAACAGAATACATTTTCACCAATGAACAGTGAGATGTTGATGATCAGCTCACTTCTTGGATACTATTCAGCACAATCAGTGCCATGGATAAGCATATTCAATCAAGCACGACAATGATCAGAAACGCAAAAGGGTATTCTCCATTTGCTTTTTCCCAACAAGTTCAGTTCAGCTGAGGAAGGAAGAATCATAATCCGCCAAACTATACTTCTTTGATTAAAAGCTTCTACAAGGAACTTTGAAATTTCATCAACAGTAACACCACAACTGAGTGCTGACCATTCAACACTGAATAAGTCAAAGGTATCCATATTACTACTATAGTGTCTCCACAAAGAAAAATCACTCATAAAGAAAATAATTAAAATAATCAAGCCCATCCACTACTCCATGCTACCACCCAAGTAACCTGCGTAATTTATTGTATTGTAAAAAAAGCTAGTCACTCTCACTACGACATCATGCCTTCGGTTATGTTTAAGACACCCTGACCAGAATCAAATTTTTTACGCATGTGTTACCTTTGTAAAACAACATAGTAGTACTCATCTACATCCAGAAATGAAATGGACTTTTCTTCACGAGCCTTACTGTTGATATACAATCTTCCCGTTATATAATCAGGTTAGGTTTTTGTTCCTAACTAATTACTCACATGATCATGTCATCCAATCATTTAGTGGCCTCTACTCAAATCACAAATCTCGACTCGGATTTTCATACTTCAGTCAAAACAACGTTATTGTCCATATCCAAAATGACATCAACTTTTCATCATGAACCTTATTGTCACATGCAAAAAAAGAAAAGAAAAAAAAGGCGATTATGCATCAGATTTTCAAGAATTACTCATATCATCATATCATCCCATCATAAAAACTCCATCAACTCTTTCAAAATTCACATAACCTCACATCATCAAAAACTGCAATATACTGTACATATAAAATCACCCACCCCGAAATCCACACAATTTCAAGCACACGTCACAATCACCCACCCTAAACCCTAAACAACCACAACCACAACAATAACCATTACATTAACGAGTCCTCGATTATCGGTTCTATAACGTCCTAAGATTTTTTGTCCAATACCAACTAGACACGTGACGTTACCGTCGTTGCAAAGTTCATTTGAAACAAGACGATAAGATTTCAGGGGATTTAAGTATCAGAAATATAATAAACTAATAAGAGATATCCAACTTACATATCTTAAATTATATAAAAATTAAATATCCGAAAATATAAATGAAATATTATAAAAAATCGAATCTAATCATCATTGCTATGTAATGATTCATCCTACGATCTTTTATTACCTAAAACAAACCGTACTCATGAACTCGAATGCCAGTAACACAAAATACATATCCATTTCAAAGATGCGACATGCTTATTATATCATGCGTTATCCATGCATGCACAAATAAGATGTAATGCAAACAACACCAATTAATCATATACAAAACATGAATATATAAATACGTACAGAATAATAATTCAAGTTAATCAGGTCAATCCTTATTTCGTTATCTTTAATCTTAATTAAAGCTTTTAAGGCTCTTCATACATTTCATGTCAAGTTGTATTGATTTTCGTGGCTTTTACTGGTTGATGACATGGAAGGAGTTACCAAAAAAATTTAATATGTTACCCAATATGACCGTACTAGAAACAATTAAACAATTTTTATGAACAATTAATTTTAACTGGTCATCTCTTGATGACCCTACGTGCACGTGAAAGGGTTAATTATACCCTTTTTATCTAATCATATAAACCGTAACTCTCTCAATCATTGATATTTACAAGAATATCTTCATTTTTAGGATTCTCAGGCTAATCTATAGGAAGAAAGGTTTCCTTTCTCTGTTCTCGATCAAGATGTTCAATTTTCGATGTGAAATTAACGTGGTTTGTGATCAATTTATATAAACGAGTTGTTGAGATATTTAGTGAAATGATTAAGATATTTACGTGATTTTTTAAGGCAACCAAATCATATCAAATATATCGCAAAAATTCATAGATATATTTTTTTAAAAAAGATTATTGGATATTACATATTACAGGTTCAAACTTTTGACTTCCACGACAATAACAAGAACGATGACAATTCCTCTTCGTCCCAATCCCTACCTCACCAGGCTTGAAATTCTCGACGAAATACGGCCTCCCGGCCTCCGGCCTCCTCATGCGTCCGCGCATGTACGGATCACACGACAGATACAGATTCTTAACAAGGACACCATTGGAGCCTGGCGGAAGCTTGAGGCGGATCGTGCTGGTTTTCACCTCCATGTCGGAGTCGCTCGGGCTTCCGATCACGTAGTTCTTGAGGATCACTTGCTTGTTTGGGACCACTTCGTCGCCGGCGGCGGATGACGCCATTGTTGAGAGGAGATGAGAGCGGTGCGGTGTGGTTCGAGAGAGTTCGGCGGTGGAGTGGATGGGTAATAACTGTTCCGATTTGGCCTTTTTTGTAGCCAAGGAGTAGTGGTTTCTGGAGTGTGGTGGTGGAAAATTATGGTTTTTTTTTTTTATAAGCTTATGTGATCGTGGCTTTACATTTCATTATAAATTTATAAAAATTAATTTTAAATATAATTATATATGTGTCATTCAAATTCATTCGTTAATAAAAAAACAAAAAAATATAAAATAATAATAACATTAAACAAATCTTGAATATCTTATTTATTTTTATAATTCAAATAAAAAATATTTCGAAGTATTACGTTTAAATTATTAAGCTTAAGAAAATGTCACATGGAAAGAATGTCCAATCGTCTCTTATTTAAAAAATAAAAATGAAAATGAAAAGACGAACGTGCGTTGAGAAAATCGCCTTCATGGTGGGGCGATTCATCATCGAACCAACAACCAACGCACATCTGCCCTTAAAAAAAAATCCCCAAATTCACACATCGAAATCCTCCCATCATCTCCATTCAAATTTCTCCACCGATCTCGGTGCTTGCATCTGATCTCGCTTTTTACAATCCAATTCGACTATCCTAAACTCTTCAATTTTATAATCACCGATTTTGATTTCTATGATTTTTCTTTTATCTGATCTGAGGTTGCGGGCATTGAGGTGATCGTGTTATGAGATCGGAGATCGGAGATGGCGTCGGCGCAGGTTCTGACGAATCCGAATCGGAAACAGGATTTGTTGGAAGCTGGGAAGCGAAGGGTATTGATTGATTCCCCTTCTCTTCTAGATTTAGGGTTTTATTTTTTTATTTTGTTTTTGTATTGGTAAAAGATGGTTTTTCGGGATATATTGGAATCCGGACGGTGGTTGATTTGGTCATTTGTGCAACATAGAATGGAAAGATATGGTGTTTAGGGAGGGAAATTTGTGGGTTTTGTAATGATTTGGTTTGTCATTTTTGGACTTTTGGTGGAATTATTATGATATATGTAGAATTTTATTTGTGCTGATGGACCACATTGATGCTCGTAGTATTTGGATTCAATCTTCTCGAGAATGTAGTTTTGGTATTGTGGTGATCGGGATTCTATTTAGAGGAGCTATGATTCCATCATTGAGATTGTTTTTTCTTGTGTCAAGGTTTCGAGCTGATGCTATTGTAGCTAACCGCGTCACAGATGATTGCAGAAAGATGATAATTTACTTGATATGTTTGTGGCTAAGCATTCATTGGGTAAGTTCTGAGGTTTGATTTTGATTTTGTGTTTACTTGTAGTTGGAAGAATACAGAAAGAAAAAGGCTGCCGATAAAGCCAAAAAAGCTGCATCAACGAGCCAAAATCATGTTACTGATTCTGGTTCAGATGAGAAGCGCTATTTGGAAGACGAGAAAGCTCGGCTTTCCAATGCTGGGGATGCATCGACATCGAATGAATTTGTTCATGCAGCTGCCGAAATAATTTCTGATGTTGCAGATGCCAGACTATCTCTTGCTAAGGAATTGGAACAACCAACAAATCATCTTCAAGCTGATGCTTCCTTCTCTGATAGCGTTAGTTCTTTTTTGTCTGAGCTACCAAAGTCAGCAAAGGACGAGGAACATCTGAGTGATGCTTCAGTGTCGACGAAAGACAGAAATGTTAATTATAAGCTGGATTCCTATGACAAAGTCGATGGCTCTGTTAGTCACATTGGTGAACGAAGGTATATGGATGGGTTTCTCTCGGATAAATCTAGTACCCTGTATCCAAGTGCTTCATTAGATGGTTACAGTATGTACAGCAACACCGGGTATTTTAGGTCAGCGGGAGCTGGGGCAAAACAAAATATTGGGCTTGCAACAGATTCCTTAGTCAGGAGTTCACAGATACCATATAATGTAGACAATACAAGTCAGAGGTTCAGCAGCACTTTGTTACAGAATAGTACTGGTATGTAAGGGCAATTATATTCAAGCTTCTCCACTCCAGTCATTATATTCTTTGGCCTTAACTGAGATTTCATTGCCAAGTAATAAGTCATATTGCTATATGCAGATTCAATTTACTCTGGATATAATCCGCGAGTAAAGTCACGTAGCTTTGAGCACAGCATGCCTGGGGTCCTGGATGTAAATAACGATTATGTAGGCTCAGGAGTGGGAAACACAAAACCTAGCAACCCTCCTGACAGTTATCGTACATTCTTCAGTGGACATAGTCCTGTATTTGAATCGCCATCAGTTAGTGTTGATCTTGTCAATGGTGGCTTACGTAACCATGATGCCCTATCATTAGCATCAAGTGAGGTACAACCAAGAAAATCTCGTCCATCGTTTCTCGATTCACTGAATATTCCTATAGCTCCTTCTGCATCTGCTGCTCCACCACATGAGCAGCAGAAAGATGCGTCTGCAAGAGTTCTGAGCGCCAATATCATTGCGCCATTGCACTCTCAGAAGCCTATTCAGAAAATAGGAATTGTGGAGCCTCCTACTGGGTTTGCATCTCAAAATTTTCATGGTAATCTTGCTGATGATACATTTCGGGATCCTAGTACTCATGATAGCAACAAGGAAGCAGTACTCGCGCTTCATTCACAGAGCCAGAATGAAGACTTTGCTGCTTTAGAACAGGTAAACCTAATCGTTTCTTGCTCAATTTCAATGCCATGGAGTCTAGCCTTGGTTTCTCTTCTTCTCAATTACATGCACCATCCAGCAAGTTATGCTGCCTTGCAAATCATGTTTTGTAACTTCTTGACTGTTTGCTAAAAGATTGATAATGCTAATTTTAGCCCTCTGACTTCTTTTACCTAACCTGCAGCACATTGAAGATTTGACACAAGAGAAGTTCTCGTTACAGCGTGCTATAGAGGCTTCTAGAACTTTAGCGGAGTCTTTAGCTGCTGAAAATTCATCCTTGACCGAGAGTTATAACCAACAGGTTTACCTCTAACTTATTATAGTTGGCATTCAGTGACCATTTGAATTCTTGTAATTTCATTGTAGTTACTCATTTCAATATTTTATGATTGATCCCATTATTCCGTTGCCATTCCAGACATATCAGAGTATGATCTGACAAAACTGTGAAGACACTTTGTATTACCCTTTCGTTTTTACTTTCTTTACTTGTTCCAGGCTAGTGTTGTGAACCAGTTGAAGTCTGAGATGGAGAGCTTGCAGGATGAAATCAAAACTCAGCTGGTTTGTATGAAATCTTCTATTTATTTTTTTCCTGAAAAGTATAGACATGGAGATGCACTCTCCTAAGTGCTTGTCAATTTGTGGAAATTTGTTAAAAAAAAGTCTGATTTAAGTCGTAAATGACTAATTCATACAAAAAATGTGTTTGTTGCGAACAAAAGATTCTAGATAGTACATATTTTTTCCATTAGTTGCTTCATTGATGTTAGTTTAATTAAATCAACTTGATGTCAGTAGGGTGAGCTTGAATCCATGAAGATTCAATATATGAATGCACAGCTGGAATGCAGCGCTGCTGATGAGCGAGCGAAGCTTTTGGCTGCTGAAGTTATTGCACTGGAAGAGAAGGTGCCCAATGTTTACTTCCTCGCCATAGTCCAAGTAAATTTTCTCCATGGTTATTCTTGATATGAAATTATTGTTTATTGCAGGCACTTCGTCTGAGGTCTAATGAACTGAAGCTAGAGGAGGAGTTGGGAAATTGCTCTGCGGAACTTACTTCATGCAAGTATGTTCTTGCCATATGTTTTAAATGTTTTGTAATTCATCTGCCACCAGCTTGTGGGCTTGGATAATCATTTGTTTATTATTTTCACTACATTTCTGTTTTGCCTTTCATGTTGCATTTGCTGAAATGACCACAGGACAAGTCTCATTAGTGATTGTGGCGAGTAATTAACTGTTTGATGTAAGATCTAGACTATCCAATTTTAATTGAAGATCTCTTTCAAATAACCTATCATTTTCTTGTAATTTGTACATGGCAGGTTTTGTCTCCTTCCTGACATGACTTATATGAATTTGGCTTTATTCGACAATTCTGTTCTATTGCTTTTATATTTTTCTTTTTGTCTTCACAAGTAAATGAAGCAAATGAAGCAAATGATTATCCTATTTTTGAAGTGGTATATGAGCAAGGGACAATCTAGAAAATGCTCGTTGATATTGTGATGCTGGAATAGAACATATTAGTGATGAGCCAGAGTAGAATCTTTTTATCTGACAATTTAATAGCCGCATTCATCTTTGTATTGTTTCGTAAGAAGTTTCAATTGATGAGTCATCCTCTGCCAGAAAGCACTTTGATTTTTTCCTACTCGGAAATTAATGAATCCCATCTTTTTGAGTTATGTAGAAAGAAGTTATCCAGCCTTGAGAAAGATCGCCGGGATTTGCACCGGACAATTGATGCTTTACAGGAAGGTGAGTGCTCTTGGATCCGTTTGATTATACTCTATCCACATTTGGGGCTGAAAATTGAGCTGTGTGTTACATTTTTTTTATATGTTTCTGTTATTTGGCACTTACTCTCCAGAGAAAAAGTTGATGCAGTCTAAAATGCGGAAAGCTTCAAAAGTAGGAAGTCCAGTTGACTGCAACAAAGGGTACCCAAAGAAAGATGTGTCAACTTCCACTGAAGATCTAAGTGAGTAATGAGCATCTCCGTTGGTAGTTATTGTAAGTACTGAGTCATGTCAGGATGCACCAATTCATAAGCAGGTCTGCGAGAACAAATATTGTAGTAACTGTACACCTCCATATTCCATAGAGCCCGGGTCAAGATCTATACAACAGCATCAGTTTTAAGTATTATGATTCCAAAAGCTTCTAGCCAGTCAATTGAATTGTTCTAGAGCAATGGAAGAAATAGCTTAGTTGTTTAAGCATGGTAGTTTTTCTGCATCAAGTTTGCGGTAGTATATGGCATGCAATTTGATAGCGTGCATGGTGACTTTTAATTTTCTCTCCCCCTATATTAGAGGCATCTGCTTGTTTCACAGAGATAATTTTTGGAATAGCTTATAATTTTCTGGTGGCATTTGAGAAATGACGCTCTGATTTGTTTCTTTGCCATCAACATATTCATGCAGACAGTGAAGGCTTTTTGCCATCAACATCAACTGCAGAAGGGCACGATGCAACATCGTCTTACTTAGGCGATACTACAGCTGTGGAAGAAATTAATCCTTCTGGTTTTGGGAGTTCGACCTTGATTATTCCGCCCGATCAAGCACATTTGATTCAGGACATCAATACTTTGATTTCAGAGGTAGATGAATATGATGCGTATCATTTAACGCTTGCTACTTTCAGAGGAAAAAGATAGTGCATCACTAAATGATATCTTTTGTCATAGCTAATGGCAGAAAAGGAGGAGCTGACTCGAGCTTTGGTTGCGGAGATCTCAACCAGTTCAACCCTGAAGGTATGCTGGGCTGCTAGCAAAATCCAAGTGAATCGCCACTAGCTTTCCTTGCTGCTTTTCAAAATCCGGTGAATCCTTTTCCTGGAGAACTTTCATGTGAAACTATGCTTCTGTATACATGTCTTGATCATCTTTCTCCTCTTCAGGATATAAACAAGGAATTGTCTCACAAGCTAGAAGTTCAGACTCAAAGGCTGGAGCTATTGACAGCGCAGAGTATGGCCAATGAGAATGCACCGGCTAGACAGCCCACCGATGCTCGTGTTGTACAGGAAAATATTCCATATGCAGATGAAGGGGATGAGGTAAGACATGAAATTGTATTTCACAAGTTTTACCCCACTCTCAGTGGTCCAGCGGTTCATCCTCAAACAAGCGGTCAAGATAACCAATTTACATGGTTCTCTGAATTTGCGGACTATCTTTGAATCAAATGGTGATTCCTTCAAGATAACTTAAAAAAAAAAAAAAGTGGCATTGTGGCTTGCTCTGTAAACTGAAGGATTTACAAACAGAGCATTTGAGTAATTGAGTCCAGTTTTTTCCGTATAGGCTTTATGCTGGACATAACTGTATGGTACACTCCACGTTCTTGTTCTTAGACAAAACTTTAACGTAGATGATGGTGACTAATATGGAGTTTTTTCTCTGATGGTTGATAGGTCGTTGAGAGAGTTCTGGGATGGATAATGAAGTTGTTTCCGGGAGGACCTTCGAGGCGAAGGACCAGCAAGTTGCTATAAGATCCCCAAGCAAGCTTGCCAAAAGCTCCCAAGCATAGAGGATTGCAGTTTTGGACGATTCCATCCGATGAAGAATTCATAGACAATTTTTGTACTGTTTTGCATGTATTTTGTAGTCATTTTTTTTCCTACCTATAGAAAAAAAAACAGGGGAAAGAAATGTTCCCTTATGGATCACAGGAAGTTTATGCTACTCCAATTGTTTTATACTCTTGTAACTTTAACGCGCTGTACTCATTGGTGATATGTTAGCCATCGAAGAGTCGAGATTACATTCTCTGGAAAGCGGATTGTGTAGATCTGTTAATTCAAGTTCATGTCTAATCTCAAGAAACAGTATCGTCTTAGTTTTGTACCTTGCTTCACATGTCTGGTCAAAGAGTTGTGACTTTTTGGGATGGGTAGAGGAAAACACGCACCGGGATGAAGAATCAAAACATGTCCGTTGGCTGAAAAACGAAGCTAGAACAACTGTTTCAATTGAGAGAAAGACATTAGTCCAAACACCTGCTGGCCAGTCTGGCACCGTTATTATTGTCACGACCTTACGGCCCTGAAAGCTGGTCGAGGCCATCGGGGAATAAACCCAACGCATTAGAAGCCTCGTCCGTCGTAGTATACATATAACTATGGCCAAATACCTTTTTGAATTTGTATATGCCATTTCATGCTTTGCTCTACATGCTAGAGCAATGAATTGAACTAGAGTAGCTAGCGGTTCATCTCGTCCTCCTCAGATCCTGTCCGTGACGGGATATCTGGGTAGTTGTTGTTGTTGTAGCTAGTTGTTCATCAGCATCTCGCCGGCTCAACATAACCGTGCTTTGAGACTACGGCGTGGGCGCAGGACGCCAATGATGGTTTGTTTTTGTAGGTTAGTTTTATGTCTTGCAATGAGATCCGGGAGCACGGATTCTTGGAGCTGCAGTCGAACCTCATTGCAACTTCTGTAGCCGATGTACCATGGATATCTTGATATGTGACATCGCTAATTCTTACCCCGGAAACCTGTAAAACAACACAATAGTACCAGTCATTATAAGAAAGAGACAATAGCATATATTCTGATAACTAAATCATATTACATAACATCAGTCCATGTGAGCTGTTATCTTATTTGAATTGTTGGGTAAATGGGAAAGGATGTCTCGCCTTTCCAGGGCATCCTTTGTTACCGGGACAGTAATTTTGGTCGATAACTATCGGGTTCTGAACATTCGTCACTGTGATGTGCTGGAAGCGGACACTCCTAACGAAACCATTGCTCGGTCTTCCCCATGTTTTGATCCTCACCCCATTTTCCGTCCCTGTAAATGTAGTCAAGGTGACCGTCACGTTTTGTACCCCTGGCTCTTTCAGATCCTTTCCAAGGCTTCCAATGCTGCAAGAAACATACTAACATGTTACAAACATGAAATCGATAATATATCAGCTTTATTCCAAGTGTTGTAACAGCAGTCTGAATTGAGTATTGTAAGCCGCCACATCAAATGGCTTACAAAGCCTCGACATAAGAAAGCAAAGATCTGCTTATTTGATTACCTGATGCCGTGGCCAGGCCCACAAGTAACCTTCTCGATCCACAGGTTGGTCGTCCCAGCTCCGATTGATACACAATCATCGCCTGTGGCAATATGGCTGTTCAATATAGTGATCCCGGTGGATAACTGTACATGGATACCGTCGGTGTTTGGACTGCTCTCGGCTGCCGTCAGCTTCACGCCTCGAACTGTGACATCCCTGCAGCCGTTGAGGACAATGTGGCCTAGCTGACTGTTAACTGAGGTCCAGCCGCTTATCACAATGTTCTTTGAACTTGTGAAGCTCAAAGTCTACACCACATATAATGAAGATCATTACGCTACTTGTATTTAGATTTTGTTGATTACTTCATTGTATCGTGACAACGTGATATTGCTTAGATCGTGTTAGCTTATATCGATACTTGATCGACACTGTCAAAAGAAAATACGAACAATTTGATGATTGATGACAATTGATTCTTTTGGATTCGACCAATAAGATTTGATCTAACAATAAAATGATCATGATCCTAGTGAACTATGTCCAACTATGTTCACTCACCGTGGCGCCACCAGGGCACCCACCATGGCCTTTATTCTTACAATCCCACAACCCGTTGCCCCTTGCATCAAACGTGCCACCTGATATCGTGACTCCAGTCACAGACTCGAATGAGAACCAACTGCTCGCCTTTCCGATAACCCAATAGTCACTAGGACCGACGACACTGCCCCTGATCCGAAACGTGATCCCCTTACTCTTACAAAAATGACCAGCAAACAAAAAAGGCCGGCTAACCAAGAACTGTCCTGCAGGGACCGTAATAGTACTTTTAGCGGCTGAACTACAAGCCGCATTCCACGCCTTGAGAAAGGCACCAGAAGAATCAGTCCTCCCGTTTGGATTGGCACCAAACCGGATGATGTTATGATCGATGGCCGACGATGTTGAGAAGAGAAAGATAGTGAATAGAAGAGCAAGTGTCATTTTGTTGTTGTTAGAATGAGTTGATGAATGAATGAGTTAGGAAAATGAAGAGGTTTGTTATATGGTATTTATAGTGTTTGGAATGATTGATATTTTGATGGGAACAAAATGGGAAGTTGTAATGTGAGGGAATAAAGGGACGAGATCTCTGCGGGTTTCAAGTCAAGTTCCCGTAATATGAGTATCATGTGAGCAAATTGTTTCGTTTCATCGTGGGATTTGTCATGGCTTCTCAACTGTCCGAATCCCGCCATGGATTGGCCGCAACAGATTAACTAAACTAAGCTTGGATAAATGTATCTTATAAACCAGTTTTCGTCGTTATAAGGAAACAGATGGGGTTCGTTAGAATCATTCATCAAAGTTCTCACTTAAATATTGGAGTTGTTGCAACCTCTTTATCATGTTTACATGTTGATTGAACTTTACGGATTCATGATCAGAGTTCCTTATATCAAGTAACCATACCATGACCTAATCGGTCCCGACGACTCAAATTGGTCTATTCTTTAGACGCAGTTACGCGGAACAACTGGACCGGTTTATGATTCAGCCATTGCTCACAGCTTCGTACTACCACCCACACGCACGACATGACGAGATGACACGAAGAACTAATTAACAAGTGGTGTAACAGATTACATGAGTTTAAGGGATTCTACATGTTCGCTGCAGTAAGATAACCGTCAATGCCATGTGACACTAGCAAATGTGAGGAACACTTCCTTTTTAAAGCAGCAAGCATCTAACGATATTGGCCCTCATGCTTCCCTCCAACAAATTGGAGATTACAAAATTTATACGCCCATGCGATTGCTTGTCAGTTGTTCACAATAAAGACAAGAGGGCATATATATATATATATATCACATGTGACACTAGCAAATGTGAGGAACACTTCCTTTTTAAAGCAGCAAGCATCTAACGATATTGGCCCTCATGCTTCCCTCCAACAAATTGGAGATTACAAAATTTATACGCCCATGTGATTGCTTGTCAGTTGTTCACAATAAAGACAAGAGGGCATATATATATATATATATATATATCATTTTTTTTGGTCGTGCTTCGTTGAAAAATCAATTCTACTAAAAAAAAAATTAAATTATTTATTAGAATATATTAGAATATAGATAGTGCTCAATATGATTATTGAAATATATCCATTGCAATAACAATAGCATATTTCGTAGAATATTTTTAACTATATATATTTTATAGAGAACTGTTGTAATACTTCATCTAACAACTCAATATACAAAATTATCAAGATGTAGAATCCTAACATGGTATCAGAGTCGGGGCCGTCACGGACCATCGGCACCACCCCCGACCATCGACACGACCATCGACCACAGCTACCAACTTCAAACACCAAAACCAATCTTTGCATCACGTCGCCTGAGACGAACCAGATCTGGCAGTCTGCATCAGCCGACGAACTACCACTCGAACACCTCCAGGTATGAGAGGAGCTCTGTGCTTCAGATCCAAATCTAGAAGCCACCACGCTCCCATCTACAAGCAGCCGTTGCTTCAGCCGCCGCCCCGACGTGGCCAACCACCGTCGCTGCCAACAACCGCAACCATCACCAAGGCCTTTCTCTGGTCAGTACCCAAATCGACACCACTGCTGAGCCCATCAGAGCTCGGCGGTGTCCGTCCAAGCTGGGACGAGCAAATCCCAGCCACCCACCAACCACCACTAGCCCGACCGAGCCCAAATCAACCCAAATGGCTCAGATCCACTCTCACCATCTCGTCCCATCGCAGCCGTCTCGACCCAAATGGCTCCGTTTTCCCAGCCAGATCCGCGTGAGATCTGGCCAGCCACAGGGAGCCTCGCAGTCTTCGCCACCTTCGCCAATGAGTCATCGCAGTCGTCGTCGTTTTTTTTTCACTCCGTCGCCATCTTCTTCTTCTTATGTGGCCGAAGTCATACCCTCCGTCGCCATCTTCTTCTTCTTATGTGGCCGGATTCATACCCGACGTCGCCTCCGTTGCCTTCTTCTTCTTCTTCTGTGGCCGAAGTCATCGTCGAAGGGACGATCCCTCTCTCAACCCAAACTTGGTATCATCCCCTTCAAGGGCTTTCGTCCATTTAACTTTGGGATGTGAATTTGGTCGAGGGTATTTTGGGAAATTCTACGCGAGCAAGGTGACCGAGAAGAGTATTCATGAAGAAGGTGTCGAAGAAGGATATCAGGATTGAGGCTCGAGAGTTCGATTTCGATTCCGTCCTTGATGCGAGTTCAGGACAGATTTATCATGATCCTGTCAGGGTCTCATCCAGATCCAAATGCGACCATCAGCTAACGTCTGCTCCGATCTGTCGATCCAGTTCCTGTAAGATTCAGATCTAGATCATGATCCAAATACGATCACCAGTTGCCGTCTGTTGGCTGCATTTATATCCAAACTTAATTTGTTTTCTTCAAAACCATCTTTAATTTAAGGGGATGTTAGAATATATTAGAATATAGAAAATGCTCAATATGATTGTTGGAATATGACCGTTGTAATAACAATAACATATTCCGTAACATATTCTCAATTATAAGTCCTATAAATAGAGGGCTTTTGTAACACTTCATATAATAACTCAATATACAAAATTATCAAGATGTACAATCCTAACATTAATGGTAGAAGATTCAAGAACATACTTAATAAGATACAATCCGTAACAAATGTCAAATAAGGTCCGCTTAATAAATCATATGGATGATAATAAATAAGAAGAGATATGGATCGAACTTGTGAGTTCATGTCATGATCTACTCTGATTTTTTATCGAGAAATTTATTTTATCAACAATCCAAATTAATAATAGAAGATCCAAAAACATATATATGTAACAAGAATGAAGTGGATCATCTTGAACGAAGCCGATTGGGTCTTTAAGTCATTGTTAATGTGTCTAATGGTGTGGGATTAGGAGATGTATCCAGTCAGTCCTATATTTCAGAAGACATCGCTGATGATTTGATTAAGAATAAGAAACGAGTCATGGACGAAGCAAATCTTATTAATTGCAAGTGCTAGGCCTATTTTAGATCCGGTTTGTCATGCTTTGATTCTCATTGTGGTCAAATAAGTTTATTAAACAGGCTGATAGTTACCTCATCTGATGGGACTACAACAATGGCCAAAGAATACAAAGTCAAACCACTCAAAAGAATTTTCAACTGGAATAAGTGAGAAGGTTCCTTCTTCAATTTAATAACCCTCATTTTCCACCAGCAGATGTCCCATTAATTTTAGTAATTATTTTTTTAGGATTTTTTATAAATAAATTTACCAAATTAAGATTATAAATTAATTAATTATTAAAATAGATATTTTTTTAAAATATAATAAGACAATGTGCATAACATCATTTCCAAAAGAACATGACCTTCGCCTTAGTTGGGATGAATACCCCAGACATCTTTAATTATGAATTGCAAACCCCAGACAATAAAAAAAAATACATGGGGCTCATTTTTAGTGTGGGAAGTTTAGAAAAGGTGGGACTCATTTTTCGGAGGATAGTGTCCATTTTTTCTTTCCTTTGTTTGGGAATAGAGACAAGTCTTCGTTATTTTCTGTCTTTATATTTTTATCCGAAAGTATTATATTATAAAAAAGATTTATAAATTATATTTTAATTTTAAGATAGATAAATTATTTTTTCACACACATCCATTAATAACATTATAAGTCAGTAAAAACATCATAAATATTATTTTTTTTATCTATTAATATAAATACTATATTATTGATTCGTATGTTACACGATAAAATACCATAATCTTTGGGTTTTTTTATTTATTAGGTTTTTTTATAAATAAAATTTTTAAAATAGAATCATAATCAAATTAATTCCCTGAAGACGCCTAGACTCTTTAAAGAAGACTTCTACATGATAAATCAGAAAATAACGAAATTGAAAAAACCTAACTACATAATATATAAATAAAAAATTCAGACTTTACTCGTCTATACATAATACATAAATAAAAAATCTAGATAACTCATCCATAAAATCTGAAGGAGGTGGAGATTGACATATTATGCAATGAATATTTATGATAAAATATATATTTTTATATTTAAAAATATCAACCTATCTAAAAACTAAAATAATTTTTTTTATAATATAATATTTTCGAATAAAAATAATAAAATAGAGAATAATAAAAACGTAACTTTACTCTCAAACAAAGAAAATAGAAAAGGACACTACCCTCCGAAAAAATGGGTTCCACGTCCTCTAAACTTCCCACACTAAAAATGGGCTTCAAGTACTTTTTTTATTGGCTGTGGTTTGTAATTCACAAATAAACACGATCTACGCCTTCATCCATTCGTGCAGGGCGTTTTTTTCCCTATTAAAAACTATGACGTATTTTTTTAGAAATGACAACTTCCGTCTTCCCAAATTATATTTTGAAAAATATCTATTTTGATAATTAAATTATTTATAATCTTAATTTGATGAATTTATCTATAAAAAATTTAAAAATATAATTCATTCTACTAATTTGTTCTTTTTTTATTGTTAATAATATAATAGCCACAACATCTCATCCACCCATTATCAAACCTGATTTATCAAACCTCTTTTTGCTTTTGCTTTTCCTTTTTATAAACAATTCTAGCAAGTTTTTGTAACACTCGCTTGGATACTTTTTATCATGCTGAATAATTTATCGCAAAAGACAGTTGATTCAATTTTAAGTCTAAGTATAGTTAAAAATAATGAGATTTTATGATGAAAATAAGTTTTGATCGCGTACGGAATGATAAAAAAATCGTGAAACATTAATGATGATAAACTTCATGTACTTTAATCATGTGACATTGAAAAATTTAAATCATATCATTTAGATACATAAAGAAACCTCTTAAATTTTTTATTTTTTTTATCATTAAGGAAACCTCTCAAATTTCGTATTGAATAATGTAAAAAAAAAAAAGTTACAATAATTATGAGAAGGAGATAGTAGAAATTTTTAGGACAGTCACTTCAAGATATATTATAATTTTCATTCAATTTTTTACTATTTATTACATTACATAACATCTCATTATATCATTTTTTTTAATTTTTACACATACTTCAACACATTTTTGCAAGATGATATCATTATTTTTTTATTCTTATATTTTTATTTTTTATTCTTATAGATCCTCTAAAATAAAATATCTATAACATGAAAGCTGTTACAGCTGCTTATATTTTTAGTATACGATTTGTTTATATATGCTCCTACAATTTAAATTTATCTTCTGAATATTTCTGAAAAATCCATGTCCAATGATCAAAGAGACCAACAACACACATTGTACTCCTCTCAGCGGATCATTTACATGGATAAAGCCAAGATAATGGTAGTAATTGTTGCTTATGGGTCTCTTTCTCCCTCTTCTCATTTTCAGGTTTGCCTGTGACCCTTTTCTCCTCAACAATAATTTCTTCTCTAGGGTTAAGATTCTTTGAATTTCATCCATTTTGAGCTTCTGGGTATGTCATATTTCGAGGGTTTGAGCAACTGGATTAGTTCATTTCACTCTAAAGCTTGAGAATTTGAGTTGGGTTTTTTGATTTGATGTTGAATTTGAGTTGGGTTTTATGATTTGATGTTGAATTTGTGTTCTTCAGATGTATTTTGGTGTTTTGTATGGTGGGTTTCTAGGGATTGGCTTTTGATTTCTTGCTTGTTTGATAAAAATGGGGTGTGAGTTTTTGTTTTCTTGTTTGATGGTGCAGAGTTTGATCATTCCCGAATTGGGTTATTCTCAAAGTGGATGAGATTGGCTTCCGAATCGCGGTACACTGAAATAATGGATTGGTTTGTTGTTGTTGTTGGATGAGATGGGACTGTTCTGATTTAGGGATAGGGTGAGTTAATTGACAAGATTACGCGGGTTGTTGTTGTTGTTGCGGTAGCCTGGCGGAAAGTGGTCTATCTTGAAGGGATTGTCACTTTTTGGCACGAACATTTAGTCTTATGATGGAGAAACAGACGAGTTTCAAAATGAAGACTATGGAAAAACAATCTAGTTTCCGTCACGGGGTAGATAAGCAGGTTAGTTTTCATGATGGCGAGGAGAAACAAGAGAGCACGGATGTGATGGCGGAGAACAATGGTGGTTTGCTTGGTGGGATCATGGAGAAACAGAAGAGTTTTCGTGGACTGATGGAGAAGCAAAAGAGTTTTCGCATAGCAATGGAGAGACAGTTCAGTTTTGGCGGCGTTAGTGAGAAGAAGAAGAGCAATGAGTCCCCTGGAAAGCGAGGGGACTCGCTGCTCCATTTGGCTGCTAGAGCCGGGAACTTGAGTAAAGCAGGGGATATTATCCAAAGTGTCCAGGATGGCAGTGACTCGAAGGAGTTGCTGTGCGGGCAGAACCATGACGGGGAGACTCCTCTTTATGTTGCTGCAGAAAACGGGCACGATTTGGTGGTGGCTGAACTCCTGAAACATATAGACTTAAGGGCTGCATCAATGGCGGCGAAGAATGGCTTGGATCCGCTCCATATCGCTGCAAGGCAAGGCCATGTTGGTAAGTTTCATGTTGCAAACCATTATATGCAATCTCATTCTTTCTTTCTATCATTCTCATTGGCTTCTAGATAAAATCATAAAACTATGATCAAGATCAATGATCACTTGCTTGCTACATTCAAGGGGAATGTTGGTCTTGTATGATGCATATCAGGAAAACCAAGATAAATAGTCTTAAGTGCTCTTTACAACGAAGTGTTGTCCGATGAACCGCTAGAAAATGATCATCTCGATCTGCTATTGCACTGCACCCACTAATTTTATGGATGATTGTGCAGAGGTGCTAAAACAGCTACTCGAGGTCTTCCCGAACTTGGCCATGACGGCCGATCCATCCAATGCAACAGCTCTACACACCTCAGCAACTAAGGGTCATATGGATGTATTCAGTCTTCTGTTAAAGACTGATTCAAACCTTGCTAAGATAGCTCGTAATAACGGCAAGACAGTGCTACATTCCTCGGCGAGATTGGGCCACGTGGAAGCGGTTAAAGCGCTATTGCAAAATGATCCTAGTATGTGTTTCAGGGCGGATAAAAAGGGTCAAACTGCATTGCACATGGCTGTAAAGGGTCAAAACCTTGAAGTTGTGCTTGAATTGCTTAAGCCTGACCCTTCAGTTGTAAATGTCGAAGACAGCAGAGGTAATACTGCGGTGCACACTGCAGCAAGGAAAGGCCGCACCCAGGTACTTCCTCTCTTTTACTTTGTGATTTAGCATTTTCTAGCCTCCGAGAACTGTCAACCATTGTCAATTCTGTTATAATTGGAAGCTGCTATTTTACTAACTTCGTCTGGCTTTATCTCAATCAATCTGCAGAATTTGAGTTGTCTGCTATCTGTCGATGGTGTAAACATCAATGCACTCAACAATGCTGGGGAGAGCCCACTAGATATAGCCGAAAAGTTCGGAACCCCTGAAATGGTTTCTATCTTAAAAGAAGCCGGGGCCTTGAGCTCCAAAGACCTTGGAAAACCTCAGAGCGCAGCAAAGCAACTAAAACAGACAGTCAGCGACATAAAGCACGACGTCGAATCTCAGGTTCAGCAAAACCATCAAACAGGAGTTGGAGTCAAGAGAATCGCCAAAAGACTGAAGAAACTCCAAAGTAACGGCCTAAACAACGCAATCAACTCAGCAACCGTTGTTGCTGTTCTCATCGCGACTGTAGCCTTTGCAGCCATTTACCAAGTCCCAGGCCAGTATGTCGACTCACCTCAACCAGGAGCTACTCTTGGCCAAGCTGAGATCGCCGATAGCAGAGCATTCATGGTCTTCTTCATGTTTGATAGCGTAGCATTGTTCATCTCTCTGGCCGTTGTCGTGGTTCAGACATCAGTGGTTGTGGTCGAACAAAAAGCAAAGCAGCAGCTCATGTTTGTCATCAACAAACTCATGTGGCTTGCTTGTCTTTGCATCTCTGTCGCCTTCATATCTCTAACCTATGTCGTTGTCGGACCACAGGGGAAGTGGATTGCTATATGGTCTACCGTGATCGGAGGAGTGATAATGCTAACCACCATCGGCTCCATGTGTTACTGCGTGATCTTGAGTAGGTTGGGAGGTTCCAAGTTGAAGAAGCGAAGGAGCCTTTCCAATTCGGTTTCCATGTCAGTAACCGTGTTGTCTGATCCCGATATATTGAGCAACGAGTATAAGGGGGTGTACGTGCTTTGAGCTTCGGCACTGGTGCAAGGGAAAATTAATAAATGAAATAAAAAGATTGGCAATGTTTCTTAGCATGGTGTTTGTACCCGGGGGTGCTGTCTGATTGTCGGGGATGACTTGAAGCATTCATAGTATGTGTTCAGATACATTTGGTAAATATAGATCAAATTTTGTTTATCTCGAGAGGTCGGCAAGGTGGAGAAAGATGGCCGTAACCCATATGTTTTAGAAGTCGTGGTGGAGAAAGATGATCGTAGGCACGGATCATATGTTATAAGAACGAATTGTAAACTCGTATTACGGCTATATTTATCAGCCGAGTATGAATATCAGTTCTAGTGTTAATACTCAAATCATGCCATCACTTTCTATCTCGGAAATGCTTATTTTCAAATGGCATGTTGCTTTGATGTTCTTGTGCGCGAGTACAATTCATAGGAAAGGAAAAACACATTCCAGGAGAAGTCATATCATTGATATTCAACTGCGATCAGGCAACCTTTGTTCAGAGGCCAAACACATGAATAAATATGATCCCGCGAGTAAAAGAGATAATGTATGACCAATGATCCCCATCAAAACTTCTCAGACACTTTGCGTCATGGTAAATGATAATCATCCCAAGTCGAGGGAAAAATTGCGTAACTTAGCTACTACTAGAGCTGTCGAACATGATCATGGCTCCAGCCTGAGTGGATCGCGAGGGAACAAAGATGCCATTCTTATATTGTCGAGTCCACAATACAGCATGACGACTCGCTCCAGACCAGCTCCAAATCCGCCATGAAGGGGCGCTCCATACCTACAAAACACCAAAATCGCAAGATGAAGAGATGGAAACAGCAGAGGAAATTGATCGAAATCGGTAGTCTAGTACAGCCACAAGATGTAAGAAATCGCGCAGGCAAACTTTGCCGGAAGGAATCTATGTAGGTGGAGATAGTCTTGACATCTATCCCACATGATTCTGGACGCTGCTTTAAGAACTCCGGATCATGTATCCGCCGAGCTCCTGATATTAATCTCCTCACCTAATGCAAAGGGGAGACAACAAAAGTAAACGTACAATTAGCAGCAAACTCTTGACATGAAGGAAACTGAAAACGAACCACCTCAGGCAAATACAACTAACCTCGAATAAAGGCATCAAACGAATTGCTGTAAGCTGGATCATCATAGCATGGCACGGTATAGAATGGTCTAACAGCCAACGGATAGCGGTGAAGAATATAGAAATCGGTCTTATACCTACCATGTAGAAACAAACATATAAAAACCAGCAGTCACGAAAAAGAAGAGAGACAAATAGGAGCAAGCTTGAGCTTGAAACCAGCCATTGTCACGAGGCCTGTTCAAGAGATAAAAGTGCAACTGGCAATGGCACATATAACATTTTTTCATCCTCTACACATTCGTTCCAATCCAAAATCAATCTTCAAACTTCAAAGAGCCCTTGTAGTCTTTTTAAGCACAAACCCTTATCCGTAAACCAAATTCTTTCTTGATGACAGTTGCATAAATCAACAAGGAAAACTAGAAATTTACTTCTCACGGACAAGCTCCCCTAGTTTCCATTCCAATTCTGTATTAAGGTCCCCGAGCGGATCCACTTCTATACCACCCGTTGATTTATTTTTGTAAATAAAAACTCACCCGTTTATTTATTTTTGTAAATGAATATCCAAGTGTTTGTAAATAGTTTTATTTGTTCATATAATTTTAAAATTAAGTCTTAGTAATAAATAAAGGTTATAAGTAACTATTTGAAACATATAATTAGCTACCTTTAAGCACCAACCATTTTCTTATTTTGAAATGTTTGAAAAAATCACCACGGATTATGATAGTTTGGCATCCTAATTCTCACGGGGAATGAAACCGTTGATTGGTTGAGAAAAACTTTGACCAGCACAACAGATTACGGAAACATTGTTTCACAAAAAATTAACTTGAAACATTTATTGTAACAACAAGTTATATGTTTTCATACGATAATGATTACGACATGATTAGACATTGTTTTATATAAAATTTTATAAAACATGTTGTAATATGAATTATATACTTCATAAGACAGTGATTACGGAACAATCTAATATTGTTTTTCTCCTCATCATAAAATATCTTTGACGGAGTAGTATAAAGTGCTGATTATTTTTCAAACATCTTATCCACGACGAAAGCTTGAACTCTTACGTTTCATAGAACATTCTATATATGGCAATATGTTGTGCTCACTGTAACTATAGCATCATTGCAAACGGTTTTACAAACATGTGTACCCATAGATCCATAAAAAGTTCTTACAAGCCACACCAAAGAAGGGGCACACAGAAAGAGAAAACCCAAGATCACAAACATAACAATCCAACTTCCCGCAACTTCACTTAAAACACAAAGCACCATCGCAACGAAACCATGAAATGGATCGGCAACATCTTTGACACAACCCGACCATCCATACACGATGATCACCAACACACTTCACTAAAGTAATATCTTGACTCCAATCCATGCGTGTGCGAGACCCATATTCTCCTCACAGATTATAGTCGAAACAGCAGCATGGGACTATCAATTTCTCTGGATGTTCAAGGCGAGTCGTTATGCAGTGTTGACAAGTAATGGCTTACCCCTCCCCATAGAGAATCCTCGAGTGCCATCAGGCATACGAGGTCCCGGAGGATGGTGGTGCTTGATAATGCCCGATGCTGGCTCTGTGATGGATGAGTTGTTCCCAAGGGTTCCTATGTGGGCTCCACCATGATTATATTGATGTTGATGACCACGTCCTCGTCCTCGTCCTCGTCCCCTAGCTCCTCTCCCACGGTTCCGATTCTTTCTCTGCCCGCCTTCTTTCTCCACCACCTGCTCCTCACCCTGCAAGTTTGAAGAACTCGAAGCTATGAACACCATGTCTTCTGGTCCATGGCAGTGAAAGTGGTGATTGGGAGGCACAATTATGACATTGTATTATGACTCGTATGATAAATTAAGCAGACTGATTATGATAAGCAAGAAAAAAGAGGTCATCAGAAAAACTGAGTTTAGCTGATAGAGTTGACAAAATGACGAAGGCACACTGCCCTGGCTACGTTTAACTTGATCACAAAGCACAATTTGCATGAGAAGAACAAAACGAATTGCAATGATTGGAAAATGAGCTTATGATCGAAACACAAGTTACTGACTCAGAAAGATATGTGGCCGGTTCAAAGTAAAGCACATCTGCCTTCATCGGAAAAATAACCTAATCATTGGAAGAACTAAAACTTACCAAATTCTCGTGGGAATGAAAATCCGACTGCCTGGACGAGTCTTCTGCTTGCTTCTCATCCTGGCCTTGCTCAGATATAGGAGTGCCATCCTCAAAAGTCCCCTCGCCTTCTTTAACAACCTTTGTTCCTTGTGCTAGCATAGATTTGGACTACAGACAGAAGAAGTGTCGATCAGACATGGATCAACCAAGTGAATCCTAGTCAAATACCGAGCGACCATAAAAGGATGCATCCAGAGCAAAAATGTAACATAGATCAAAGAATGGCGTGTGATCCGATAAGTGAATACCGTGCGTTTAAGTAGCAGACGAACTCTGAGACCATTTCTCCAGTTGCCTTCTTCATTTAGCTCCGCAACCTGAAAGAAATCCAAGCAGTGTCCATTGAATAATGAAGCAAGTCCACGGCTACAATGGCTACATACAACAAATAAAACGAGAGTAAGAGAGATTAATCTACATACCGCTTTCTCGGCCAGCTCAACACTGTCATATTCCACAAATGCATGCAACTGGACAACAAAAGGATACTCAAAGAAAGTCAATACTAATTCTCCAACTATCAGCAATTATTCATATTATCTTGGGAGGCAAATTATTCCACAAAATTTAGGAATTAACAGGAAAAGAAAGATGATAGAACAGACATACGCATTCTCCAACAAAAGTATACCAACGAAACATAACAACTTATATTCTCATCACTTAAGACACCACCACACTTTCAAGGCGCTTCCAAATAAAGAGTATGTACCTTGTTACTATAGAGCATATGATCCTGCTTTGAGGGTCGAGATGCAGCAGGCCCCACATTGTTCAAAGGTTGAGGCTGACAAGTACGAATAGACTTAACACTGGCAAGAAACCATTTAGCCTGATCAGCATTTGAGAAAAAATGAAAAATACAATGATCTGTCAAATGCAGTAAAAGGATTGAAAAATGAAGTGTATATCTATTTTCTTTCACATGAACTTATGATTTTATCCTCTAATGGAATAAAGTTCTACCTTCCGACGGATGAGAAAATCTTCATCAGCTTCTGGTGACAATGGTCTTCGGGCAGATTTTCAGCGATTACAATGCGAGCCTAAGAATGAGATGGAAAGTACATTAGCTGCAGAAGACTAGAAGTTACTAATGCTGATGCAAAAATGAAATCATCTATTGACCGTATGAACCTACTTGGAGCTCTTCCATATCAGACGCAGTCAAAGGATGCAAGCGCTTCACCTTCCTTCCATCATCACTAACCACCTGCAATCAAGAAGTCAGAGGACCAAACAGGACACAAAGAAAATGGCATAAAAGATAGAAGTACCCAAAAATTTATCTGCAAATGGCAAATTGCGAACCAGCTTTTTAGAGTTCCTCAAAACAGCAGCAAGCTGGGAATCGGTGCTTATGAGAGCCTTAATCTTCTTAAATGATGCGACCACAGATATAGGCACTGTCATTTTACACACAATGATATAGTCATTGCACATCATTCAAGACAGGCTCAAATAAGCATGCGCATAGCAGGAAAATTCTACATACAATATACATTTCCTGTATTCTAAGTCGAAATTGCTACTAGTGATGTCTTTAATACTTTGCAAAATGAACCAACTAAATAGATAAGAAATCAATAAAAGCCAAGACTTCCTAAATAAAAGCATGTATCAGTATTATCATACCATATCCCTCAGGATTCTTGTGGATGAACTTAATGAGGTGATCTGTTGTAGCCAAGTTCACATCACTGAAGTAGAACTCCACCTACATATTCGGTACGATTATTAAATAATGACCTCAAGCACGGGAGCATTGTGATGTGGGAAACATGGAAGCATAAAAATTCACACCAAATGAAAATTTTGCATAAACTGAATGCCACCACCATCACTGACAACAAAGACAACAACAATAACAGCAGATGACACCATAACTGTAATAAAGATACTGCTTAAAGTCACATTTAAATGAAATAGATTGAAGCCAGAATAATCGTTCATGACTTCAACCTCCTCACCATCATTCAATTATATCACCTTAAAGGCTTAAACTCAAACTACAAATACCCAACCATCATCTTCAAATCATCAGTTTCACCACTGAAGAATCACAACATTCCATGACATGTCTTCTCTCACTAGTTCACCATCACCCGCCGCCGCCGCCGCCAACACCATGGCTGCCGTATTCTGAGACGGATAATTCTTAATATCCTCCTCTAATAAGCCAGCAATAGACTACTCCAACCAATGGCACTACATTCCTCCACAAACTAACAAAGGACCAATTACTATAAATCCAAAAAAAACAAGCAATATACATCTAACTCAACCAAGATCACCCATATAGTATACTAGACACAGTTTCATGCCTGATTAATAATTTTCTGAGCAGCTTCCTCAGTCAACCCCGCGTTCAAATTCCCACGAAGATCCTCATCACTCACCACTTTCGCCAGCCCCGCCCCATCCTCCTCTCCACCACCACCAGTCATCTGATTCCTATGCTTCTTACCATGATGATTCCTCTGCACACGCTTCTGCTCCTGATTATGCTGCTGAAACTGAACATTCTGCATTTGCACATTCGGCTGCGCTGGCGCCAGAGTCAGAGGAGGAGGAGCGATCATCGAATCGCCGCCGCCGGCTCTCGGCGAGGGGACGAATTCAGGCGCTGTGGCGTTGAGCTTGCTGAAAGAGGTTGCGCGGGGCAGCGTCGGCGCGGCGGGGGACTCGGTGATGGGGATAGAATTGGAATCGGAGATCGGATCCGGATCGGCCATGGTTGCTAGGGTTAGGGTTTGCGGTTGAGTGTGAGAGAGGGGAGACGACCTCGTTGGAGAAGTGAATCTCGAGTTGAAAAATGTTGGGGTTTGGGTCTGTATAGAGGTTTGACGGTGCATGGAATGAGTCAGTGAATTATATCTATAATTTAAAATCAAATCATAAAAAAACATTTTAATCATAAATTAAAATTAATAATAGATTAGAAATAAATTATAATTGATTTTATATTTGACAATAAAAATAATTATATTTTATTTTTATTATGTGATCAAAAGTAAACATTTTTTTCTTATCTAACACTGAAATATTCACAAAGGTTATATAATTGAACATAAAGATAAAAGTTTAAGTGAAAAATAGATTATTTTTTCTTACACAAGGTTGAGAAGCTTATGACGCATGAAAACTTAATGAGATATATTTTAGATGATTATTTTGAGGTTTAAATTGTGTTTGATACATCCATAAAGGTAAATATTTGGAAAATTTTCAATGAAAAAGGAAGCATTTGGATGTAAAATTAAACCCAACATTGAAACGAGAATTGTATAATTGATGTTAAAAGTATTTTTTTATGTTAAATTATAACAATAGTTATATCTATTTTAACATCAAGGTTAGACTTGTTTTTGAGTGAGAAACGTGAAAATGTTAAGAAGAATCGTTTATGTACAATATGTTATAAACTCGTTGAATTTGTCGATCTTGGGTGTTTTACTCAAACAAAACAAGGTTCAAGGAAAATCGTGGAGAAGAGGAAAAGAAGGTTTAAGGAAAATCGTAAAGAAAAGAAAGAGAACGTTCAAGTGATAATCGATGACAGCATCCATAATGATGGATTATAAAGTGGAACTCCAAACTTCAAAAAAAATGACGTGAAAAATAGAACATGGAAAGCCAATAAAAATAAAAATGAAGAAACTCAAAATAAATAATGCCCACAATGATGTTAAAAAGAAATTGGTGAAAAAAGTAGAAATTGATTAAGAAAAAATAAAGTAAATTTTTTTATAGGGGGGGCGTGAGCCTCTAAACCAAGAACTTAGTAAGCATCAGCAATGGATGAGTTTCCAAACTTCAAATCTGCAAAAACTCCGAATATAAATATTCAAAACCCAGAAAATTTCCCCAACTGTACATTGCCCACACTCTAAAATTGAAGAATCTCTATGTTGAACTCCCGTGCAAGAGATTTACTTTTGAGAGGCTCAAAAGCAAAGTTTTCCGTTTGTTCCATCCATCTGATTTCCGTCTTTTTTTTCTTGTTTGAGTGAACCATTGTGCGTTTTAATTTTTTGAAGCCTCTCATCGTTTTGATCTCCTCCATTTTTCACTTTCCACATCATTTTTTCAAAGTTCCGATGTGGTTTTCCATGTACACTCTGATAAACAAATGAGTTTGGTGTCAAGATTTTCTAAATATAATGGCAAATTTATTACACCATTGTGGCTCTTTTTTTTTTTTACCATATGTTCTATATATCAGGAGTTTGACAGACATCAAACTAAAAAGAAAAAAGAAAAAGGGATGTGTTGTGGATGCCTAAGGTTTCGAGGAGAAAAAATGGGCGTGAGCGATTGATGGGCGGGAAGACTCTATATTAGGTACAATGAGGATGGTGAACTTTGGATTGAATTGGATTGGATAAAAGTATGATCCTGCTTGTTCCGTTAAAATGACGTGAACTTAGACGGCGATCTGATAATTAGGATAGTCGGCGATCTGATAATTAGGATAGTCGGGGATAGACTTACAAGTAACAACGACCAAACGAGAGACCTGGAGGCCAAAGACCAATCCGATGGGCAGGGACGATGATAAGCCGACCATCACAGATGACACAACTGCAATTATCAGATAAAGGCACCATGTACCTGGTATGTCTATAATAAAAATGATGCTACTATGATTCCAGAAGTACGTAATTGCTAATTACAACAGCGAGTTCTCTAGTAAGCCAGAACAGGCTTGGAATCTGACAAGGAACAATCCTCAATTACACTAAGAAAGCGTATTACAAGGAATCCGACAAACATACATTTTTATGTACACAAGACGGCGGCAGAGCATCCTGCAAAAGAGGTTCAATCCAGGATTCAGCACTCTATTGTTCGGGTATTGCTAAAATCTCAACTGTCGAAAAAGCACACTGCCAAACAGCTTCTTCAAAGTCTTCTGACCCCATTTGATGTCATTCTCCAGGATCTCTCTCTGTTCCGAACCCATATCACTCACATCTTCAACTCCACTCAAATGAGAATCCTCGGGCATCAATTTGTCCTCCAGAGTTACTTCTCCAGGTTCACTCATTGGAACATATGGATCATCGGCTTGTGAATGATGGAAGTTGAAGATGTCAGGATCCGGCTCATCTTCTATAGTTTCTTCTAACTGGATTGGAATAATGTTGGTACATTAGTAAGTCATCAGAGAGTGTCAAACAATGATTTACTGGTTTAGCATTAGCTATCTAAAACAACCAGGACAGAAGAAAACCAATATGATAAGAGTAGCATCAGTGATTATAGGATAACAATAGTTTCAGCTATGTTAGTAACTACTCACCTTTGTCATCACATCAGCAGCGTCGGCAGAGTTGCCAATGATTTCTTGTTCCAGCGCATCATCTGCTGGACTAACCGAGATCGGAGTTAGGCCAGGTACAAGAATGGGAATTTCTTCATTGTTATCCCAGTGTTGTTCCGCCGCAGTATTTTGGGATGACCACTTGGTGAGTACTGTACCATTACCCTCAACACTGCTCTCAGCTTCCTGCAAGCCCTCACTGTTCGCAATGTAATAGCTATCAGTCGAGGCAGCTTTCAGTACATTTCCTGTCACCTGTAACTTCTCGTGGAAGCTGGCATCGAGAGAAGCAGTTGTAAAAGGTGCTTGATCCATGTCTCCATCTGTATATATCAATTGCTTGCTTGCCACCATATGGTCTCTGAATTGAGACAAATTATCAGCTACAACAAGACTTTCAGGAGTATCCGTTGATAGTTCATCCTCAAGTCCGTAACTTTCCTCCTCAGTCACTCGTTGGAGTCCTGCGTTCTCCCAATTCTCAAGAACACAAATAGTGTTTGTGGTTTCCCAGAGGTGAAGAATTCTGTCGGAATCAGGCTGCCACAGGATCTGGCCACTCTTTATTCTCAATATGAACTTGAACATGATTGGTTCTTCAACAGGCAAATCCTATTTTCACAACGACTGAGTCACGGAGGGAAACAATAACTGGTATAAAATTTAAAAGCCATATCCTGTGAAAAAGCTTTGAGAGCAGTGATTTTCGTTTTGCCTCACCAGCTTGGCAGTCCATAAGTGCCCATCTGCCCATTGCATTGGAACTGCTTCCAATGGATTCCATGAGCCTAGTACTGGATCACTTCCAACAACTAGGAATTGCTCGCCGAATTGGCACTGTTTTTGTAATTGGAGCTTGACTCTTACAGTTATCAGATCTGCTCATTAACAATAAGAGAGGAGAGGTAAACAAATGCATGTTGGCACCACACAATCGAAGGTAATATAGTCGTAGGGTTGTTTTAGACAGATACTATTCATGCATAGAGTTACTTACTTTGATCTGATATAAGAACTTCTGCAGGCCGAGTCTCTACCTACATGGAAAAAAAAACTTCTTAAGTTTTTGAGCTCTCAGTTTGGGATTTGAGATAACAATCCTACAGTGATCGCCGAAAATGCATTCATAAACATTGTGCTTCAGATGAAAATAACAATCCACTTGTTGGATCCATTGAAAAAACACAACTCATCGCAGGGAATGAATATCTCCATGCCACTTGGATTCTCCTTGATAGTCACTATAACTGGTTTACCTAGCCCCAGAAAGAGAGTGAACGGTGCAAATCATTAATAGAGTGAACGCTCATCTCTTCGATCTCTATCTGGGGATAGCTAAACCAGTTCCTGAGTTCATGAGTGAATCTCAATCAAATCAATGGTTGCTGATAGCCCGATTAAATATTCTATAAATACATTGAAATTTACTTGGGGAGAAAATATGAAAAACATATGGTGCAAATCTTACTTGTCTTGTATTTGAATATCCCCCTGGAAGAGTTTAGCTACTTTACTAACTTGTTCTATTAGCGTAGAGTTTAAAACATAGAAAGGTTTTCCTCGAGTGAGCGCTCATCTCTTCGATCTCTTTCTGGGGCTAGCCACCCAAGCACTCTCCTCGCTAGCACGACTACACCATTGCCTAACATCTGACACAATATGTCGAGGCCGGTCCAACAAACTACTTTACACATGAAGGATAGTATCATTTAGCCACAGAAAATCCACAAAGCCCTATAATATCTACTTTCACGCCTAAAAGAAAGTGCAAAGATGTGCTTCACCCTTAAACCCAGTTCATAATAATCGGAGGGTTTAATGATGAAAGTAAATACTCAAATGTGAGTTTTCTCACAACAAAACACATGTCACTTCGGGGGATCACCCTACCCCTATGGGTAAGCGACTCAACCTAAGTCTTCCAAAGTGAGAGAGGTCCGCGAATCAAAACCCGCTGAGTGCCGAGGTACTTTGTGATGATGAGTCCGTCAGCGAAAACTGGCTTAAACGGTCCTCCGGATTTACGGGCTATTCAATTGATCAAGAGAAATCCTTAGCAATTTCCTTTTGAGAGAAAAAAAACACGTCACTTGGTCACCCTAGTTCTACTCTCACGCAAGCCCATAAAAAAATCAAAAACTAACAAACTTAAAAAAAAACAGAACACGAGAATCTCGTAAACCGACAAATCCAATGCAACCTCCCCAGGCTCCCATACCAATCAAATTGACCTTAACGCGTTATCCAATACACAAGATATTAGAGTGGAATTGGATTATCATTCAACCGGCTTAAACAAGAGCATATGTTAGATACATATCAGTGAGCCATCTTTTATCACAGTTAACCTTTCGAACTTCTGATAAAATTGATTCCACGACCAGAATGACTAGATAATCATAGCCACCCCAATAAAGTACTACCTGCAAGGACTTCGAGGATGAAAACGAGACTACGGGTCGAAGGAACTTTCTCTTCATAAAACAAACCAATTGATTCGGACCACTCGATTTTCCGGCCAGTTTCCGGCCACCGAGGAGTCGAAGTTGAGCAGCAGGTTCACGAGCGACGTTGTTCTTCTCACCATAGAAACCAGATGATGAGGAGGATGGAGAGAGAGCGAGCAGCTTCGACGAAGCCGAGGATGAACTGGTCAACACCATTTCTCTCGGGGTGGATTGATTGATTGATTGATTATTCACACAAGAAAAAGCAGAAAAGGGGAAGTGTGATTAGGGTTGCAAGGCCTTTTTTTTTTGCCGTTGTGTTAATATTTTTGCGGTGGCTATTATTGTTTGCTGGGTTTTTTTAGTATTTTTTTTTTCCAATGTGATTGGGATTCAGTGCGTGGGACTCGGTGTTTCAAACAAAACAAAAACGATTCCCTGTCTCTCATTCTTTTGGTTTAAGAATTTGTTACCTTTGAGAGTGGAGTCGATCACGCGCCAAGATGGTCCTCACTGTATAGCTCACCCGAATGCGGGGTTTATTTTTCTTTTATATACTCATTAATTATAGACAGTGACTCGGTGGCTTGTATTCAATAATAATATAAAGTACATAAATAATCTATGTAAACAATGTTAACCATTAACATTTACTTATTTTCATAAAAGAAATTATATTATAATATTCACTCCGTCTCACAAAAAATAAAATATGTATGTATTTTAAACAATTTTATACGCATGAATACAAGTCTCATTTCAATATCAAATCATGTCTGATCGTCCCGTAATATGTATTAGATTGAAGTATATAACTTACACAATCATTGATATCTCATGACAAATTTATAAAAAAATTACGTTCGATCTTCGTTTCAAGCGTGACAAACTTTACATCCACACATATCAATTACTGAAAGGGAGAGTATCAATTACTAGATTCATATATAACTTATAATTACTATCAAAACATATCAAAAATTAGACAGCTTATGTTTGGCTACTCGTGGAACATAATTATCCTAAATTTTATAACATTCTCGTCTTGTTTTTGACCAAATATAATTTTCTAAATCACTATACTTGTTTAAATTATAATTAAACATGGCAAAAACCTCTAATTTATTGGTTCTTTTCCCAGACGTTTAAAACATTTTTTGTTTTCACTTTTTCTTCGTTTTGTCTATAAATATTAAAATAAGATGTTTGTCGTTAAATTACTCTATATTTATATAGATTGATAAAATGACTATGATTAAAACAACATATATCAATCGTCAAAATTAGACTACATATTTTGATCTTAACCAATTATGTGATTTAGTCTTAACCATTATATTTTCTCCCTGGAGTTTTGACGATAGAAACATGATAGATCAAGAAACGCACCTGCTTTTCCTCTTGAAATACTGCTTTGAAAACCATTCGGACATGCACGTTAACCTCCTACTAACCGCTTAGATGACGTTTACAAGGTGATTGAACTGTCTTCCGCCAATGTTTTTTTAAGACCATGCCTAAAAGATTCTTAAACCTATGATTAATCTTGATCAATCGGCCTTGAGTAATTTCAATACATATTCCTTCGATGCATACTCATTAATTTAATGACGGAATTACGACTGGAAATAACTATCGCAAAAGATCTAGTCGCTAAAGATTTAGCGACGGACCATTCAAAATCCGTC